>QVNW01002105.1:0-58758 GCA_014825475.1 Pseudomyrmex flavicornis
ACCGATCTAGATGTGAACCTAACCCGTCAAAATGTTATCCTAACCGACCATGATGTGAACCTAACCGACCAATATTTTGACTGGTTAGATTAGGATTGGGTTTACATCAAGGTATATTTTTACAAGAAGGCGTAAAATATTTCTGATACAGTTATCTTGTCATTAGGTTTCGTAAACTCGCTTCTTGTTATCTCTTTCCCATTTTTATTCCTTCGCTATAAAATATCTTAAGCTGCGTTTTACTTGTATTTTCATATATCAAGTTTTTATGATCCGACTCCCTCCCTCTCTCTCTCTCTCTCTCTCTTTCTTTTTTTCTTTCTCTTTCTCTTCACGTGTTCACGTTGTATCCGCATCTGTATGGCATTCGGATCGACACTATCAGAGTGTGTAAAATCCGGTTTAAGTTTTATCGCTGGTGCGGATAGCGGCGGCACGGTAATTCGCTGCCAAGTATCTCGCAGCAATGGCTCGGCTGATACAGCGGTAATTTCGTAATTTGTACGCCTCTCTCGTGTGAGAGCCCGCGCGCGTGTTCGCTTCGAAAATCAAGGGAAACCACCAGGGATCACCTGTGTGTCCCAGTTTCTATTCTCTCGGTCCGCTAAGCTCTCCTAGGCACCGCCGCAGAGTTTCCTGAAAGCGCCAGACCACCTCGCAAGAACTCCGCCGCCCCTTCGAGCTGGATAAGTGGGTATTAGGCGAGTCGAGGGGCGAACAATAACGCGGATCGGTTAACTTAATAATGGACATTACGGTGGGGATGGAGAAGGTTATACCGGGGGAGGACGAGGTTGAAACTTGCCTTCGCCGTGATGTGGGTGATTTGCTTCGAAGATTTTCTCGAAAGCACTTTGAGAAGTCGAGCTCCTCTCCGCCTCGAGAAGATCGCGAGAAGAGAACCTAACAGCTCCCGCAGGTATGGCGAGGCATTTGCGACTGTCTTCAAATTTGCTCGCACGCAAAGTGACAAAGAGCCGCCATTTACTTTTATACGCGCGCGAGCTACGAAGTATGAAATAATGTCATTTGATTACTATGGAGAAAGTGAGAATCTTCTATGTAACGAACACAAACTCAAAAGTTAAATTAAAAGCCGCGGTGTAACGCGTAAAATCGTTGCGCACGTAATGAAAAACAGTCAAAACGTTGAAAAAGTTGAAATTTTAGTATTAAATTTTCCGATTATTTATTTAGAATTAGGCACGATAAATCTCTGTTTACACGCGCGCGCGATCAAACAAACGCTCCGATTAATGATTTGATTCAAAATCCCCGCGATTATTTATCATACCCGGTGGTTTACTTGACAAGTGAGCTGTTATTTTATGATAACAAGTGATCTGTTTTCAAACCCGAATGTTATTTCATCGAGTAGGTATCGTTTCCAAGTTTCCACAGCGCGAATACGGATCAATGCGCGGAATGAAAAGCGTTCCACTGTGCTCGGCGATGACGGTGAATTACTAAGTCACTCAACGAATTCGCCGCAATCCCATTGTGCGCAACACAAATAGAATGCCTCGCATTATTTTACCGCAATCTATTACTCGGCAAATAAAGCTCTAGCATTCTCTCGTTTTTTGTACAATTAAAAGAAACATACTTGTATCAAATCCGCGACACTCTTGTAAAAAAAAAAAAAAACGGGCAGACTGACGAAAGAGAACGTTTTAGCGTTGCATTTGATTCGTCGAAAATGATAAATTGTTTTCGCGTCAATCCGACGCTATAATTCGCGCCTGATAAGAAATTCTCTCTGTAATTATTTACGAGATCACGAGACGAAATACCGCAGGTGTGTTACCCGCGAGCAGTTTACGGTGAATAAGATCAACGTTCACATTGGGGAGCGAAATGCAGCAGCGGAATGTGTGGACATTCGCGATTCGCGAGATAAAACCGTAATTAACGCGGCGGCGACGCGTCGGTGATAACCCAATCGGCGATGCGCATTGACGAAGAGGGGAGAACGGTTCTGCGGTGTAGAAACGCAATCAGCTTAATTCAAGTTTCATTAATATAATGCGTGCGGCTTCGTCGTCGACCCTCATAATGAGGTAAGTGCACGTTGCGGAGAGGAAAGGGGACGGCGCGGTCACGCGACACGCGTGTTCGCTGTACATTCGATTGCGTGATATTCCGCGCGTGCGCCTGATAAACCGGAAGCCGGGTTTCAGACACGCCGAAGCTGCTTTGCATGTCGCGGCGATAACGCTTTTTGCCCATTAACGTGATTAAACGTCGCGCAAGATTACCGCCGCGGTCTTTTTCAAACAACAGCCCGCCCTCGCCCGTGGAACGATGAAGTCGCCTCTCCCGGTCGACGAAGTCCTGCAGGACCTCGGGCTAATGACAGAAATATGTATCCTCGCTTCTCTTCTTCCCTCCCGGAAACATTAAAAGGTCACACGCCCCCGTTTAATTATCGTATATGCATTGTGTATAGCGTGTTCACTCCACGTGCACACGCACGACTCTGATTTCAATCTGTGATTGCGCATTACGAGCGCGTTTTTCAAACACCTCGGGGACGACGTTCTCGTCATATGATTTTACTTTGATTATATGTGTGCGCTCTTATCATTTGGTAATTTTTCGGAGGAAAGATAATCTAAAACTCTCTCTCTCTCTCTCTCTCTCTCTCTCTCTCTCTCTCTCTCTCTCTCTCTCTCTCTTTTAAAATGTTTTTTTTTTTTTTTTTTACAAGAGTATTTACTGCGGATAAAAATAATAATACCGTAAAATAGTAATAAAACACTTGTTTTAGAAATGTCTATCAAGCGCTTCTATGCGCGCGCAAATTGATAATAAAAACACGTTACTAGGACGGCAGTACATGTGAAAAGTGGCATTACATAAATACTATTTTCCAAATTGAAACCACATTTTGTTATTGCATACGCTGTAATAATATATATATATATATATCGAGCTGTACGGAAATTACAATGGCTTATATCGTTATACTGGGGGATGATATTTTATTGTGGTTGTGTCAAGATGATACGTCTGCGCGAAATTAACGATTAGTCCTCGCACGTGATGTTTCGAATGTTGTGACAACGCGAATAAAAGCGAATTTGCGTCAAATATATGTATCAAATATCCTGGTGTCGGTATAAATCCGTAGAAAGCGTACAACTGAATTCTATAACGTAAGAATAATATGATTTCGCGTCACGACGAGAAGTCAATACGCAATAGTATAATACGTATTATATATACGCGAAGAGAATAGAATTTAACGTAACAATACGATAGAACAAAGAAAAAAAATGAAATATGAGAGAGAACGGTACCGACTGACTCGAGCGCTTTTCCGAAACATTTATTGTTATCTCGGGACGAGATCTGATGACGAATCGACAATGGAGCAGAGGCGTGCCAGATTGTAGCTTCATAAACAATCGAGCGATGACTTTGATAACGACGTTGATGCGTGTTTCGAGAGACTCTCCCATTTGAATTATCTTCCACAGTGTATATACATTCAAAAACTAGATCTAATCTTGCTCAAAACTGATGGACAAGATTTCTATTTTAGTTTTTAATTAAATATTACGCGTATATTAATAAAGATAGTATTATTATTATATTTTCGAAATTAAAAAAAAATTGCTACAAGAAGATTTCTAGTGTTGTTCGGAAAAGTGAACGAAAAAAAATTGAGAAATTCATGTCGACAGAATTAGATCTATTTTCGCTGCGTGAAAATAGGTCGGAAGATATCATCAATGTTCGATGGATGTTTTCTAACGACTTCCACATATAACGTGTAATGTAATTATCATACACCTCGTGCGATCTCTGCCGTCAATGTCCGCTTCGCCGAACGAAAAGGGATATCGGCCACGTGATAGGCTTAAGAGCTGACCGTCCGTGATAAGCGCATCCCCATGCAGCCCTTGGCAGAGTCGTCCTCTAGCACTTCGCTTCAGAAATTTCATTTCCTGGATATATCTCCGGAGACAGATCGATCGTTCCGGAAATCCTCGTACAAGCTGCGAGAGATTCACTTTGACACGTCTAGCGGGATCGGCGTGGACCGCGCGAACCTTTATCCCTTTCCTTATAACCATCCCCTATTTCAATCCTGGGAGCTCCTTTTCCCCGTATGTTATTCTCCTGGAAAAGAGACAGCGCGAAAAGGAGATGAAACACCGCTCAAAGTGCTATCTTTACGGTTGTCTTGTTTTCTGCTTCAATCAAGTTTTCACAAACTGTGTTTTCTCTTAACTGATGGCATATAATAATTTTATTCAGTTGTTTGTGCTTTTATCGGATAAAACAGCATCAAAATAAAAAATTAATATCACATTTTTAAATTACTAATTTTCTAGTCCAAAAGAAAATAGATTATTTTTGTGTCATATGTAATGTTTAAACGGAATTCAACAATTGTTTTTAATTAATTATGATTTCACGGAGTCTATATGTGCAATTACATTTATTTTTGTACTAATTTATTTGCACTGCACAACAATTTGGAAATATTGTTTAGCACGATAAAATAACTTGTTTCGCGTGGCGCGAAGATAGAAAACTTTATCAGAATTCACGTCAATTCACGAAATTCTCACGATCCCGCCATTGTTCCCTCCAAGTCGGTCGGAGGAGCTCCCTGGAGTGTCCTTTCCACTCTTCCGCCATTTCCACCCTCAGTGGATGTTTGTGGTTTGTTAGAAAGACGTAACAAATAAGGTAATCTTCCACACATATAGTCGGCTTGTTGAGGCCGGGTGCCGTGTTGACTCTAAAATAGCGCAGTCGGGAAACCTCTTTTCCCGTTTTGTTCCTCTTTCGTTCGAGAGAGAGAGAGAGAAAGAGAGCACCAAGGAAAAGGGAAGAATCTTGCTCGGAAAAGCAAAGGAGACTCCCGAAACTACTTTCATATTAGTATGTGTTCACGTGCGTGTAGTACGTGTTGTACACGTGCACGGAATAGCACGCGTGTGTGTGTGTGTGCAATTGTACGTTTTCGGATAGAAAAGGAAAGAACAGGGTTGAAGGATGGAACTATATGGCCGCGAATGTGTAAAAGCAGCGAGAAAGCTCACGCGAGACAGTGACTGAAGAATGGAACATGTAGAAGGGAAAAAAGAGATATATATATATATACATATAAAGAGAGAGAGAGAGAGAGGTGGAAGAAAAACAGGAAGAAAAGAAAATATAAAAGCGGAAAGATGAAGAACAGAAAGACAAAAGTGCGAGTGAAAAAGGGCACGGAGAGAAGCGAGCAAGTTTCACACATGCAAGATGCCGGCGGCTTTACGTGGTTGGAAAGCGCAAAATATCGGGCAACTAGACTCGGAGATGTTTTCATTACTAGATCGTATACGCCACAGATTATAAGAGAAATTGTTTGCTCGGAGGGATGATATTGCACTTCTTCTACGAAACTAGAATAATTTACTCCGTTCCTGCTATTTAACGAAAAATTTTATTTTCTGTATTTTTTTTCTTGGTTTTCTTTCTTAATGTTTAGTTTTAAGAAATAATAATTTCTGAGTGTCCTATATTTTTATAGAAATACATATATATACACATATATATATATAGTTCTATTATATTTGCCAATTTAATTTTAAGCACTTGCTGCTTTACGCTGCGCATATTTGCAAATTAAACGAACAATAACCTGTCTACACACGCTCGTGTTATTTCGGAAATTGTTTCGAAAATGAACTATTTTGCGATAAATTTGCGACGAACTCAATGCGGAATTATTAAGGAAAATGGCAGCTTTCTCTCTCTCTCTCTTTCTCTCTCTCTCTGAATATTATCTTTCTTCTTTCAATAACCTAACGAACTGGCGGTTACGACAGACCTTTCTTAAGATGCCTCATCAAAGCTCAACGAAGATATTGAGCTTGAAAACCTTACAGGCTACCGCACCAGAAAGTAATTTCATCGTTTGCTCTTAAATTAATTACGGAACTGGAATTTTCGCGAAAGCTTTGACCGTTCTCGTTAGCCACTCGGGCTCCGAGCAAACATTAGCTCTTAAACAGCAGAAATAAAACTTCGCAATTTTAAGTCTAAAACGGCAGCATAATACCAGATAATTGTTTTTATAATACTACACAATATTTCATTATAAATTTGCTGTGTATCGTGTACTCGATTTACATAATTTTCATCTGTATGATTCTCGAAACAATAGTCGAAAGCATTTGCACGCCGATGTGGTGGCATTAAGTTCTAACGTGTGTCAACATTATCGCGAACAATATCGACACCTGCGCGACATTTTCATACACGCAAATTAACAGTTAAAACATTCGAGATAAAACAATTTATCTCGAATGTTGGCGCACGCGAAATCGGTTTTCAAAGCGCCAACGGCCAACATAATCGCAGAAATCTACTGAAATCCTCTCAAATACTACACATCCGTTAAGCGCGAACATATTCAAAGCTCTTTCGTATAATCGGGGAAATTATTGGTCGCTCGCGAAGGATAACCGCACATTCGGCGGGGTTTCGAGGCGCGCACTATCTCCCCTCGGAATAACACAACAATTATTTTGTTACGCCTCGACGCCCCGTAAACAGTCGCGGCTCGTTAGAAATCCGCAGTCAAGCTCGCTATGTGTGAATTTCCTCGCTAAAGTGAGAACGCGTGCAAAGGGAGTATGTTGAGGAGTATGTCCCCGAATGTGTAACGTTATCCCCCCGCGTGAACTAATGTGTCTATACGTGGGTCGAGTGCCAGACAAGTCTCAGTTATCATCCCTCGCTAAGGAGGGTCGACGTAAGCGTGTACGATATCGCAGATTTAAGCGACAACCTCGGATTTCGACGACGGTTCTGTCAAACATACCGTCACCTGGGGACCGAAGTTGAGAACAGCATATGGACTGTGAGCAAGCACTTGTCGTTTATGTGTGGACTGCTGCTTCCTGTGCGAAGGGACTCGGTGCTTCCTAAATTCCACGTCCGTGGGATTGCGGACGAGATCTTTTTGACTTGTATATTTGCTTCACGCTTCTTGAAAAACTTCTTTTCGATTTTGATCGAAAAGTGTGATTCACAAAATGCAAAACTTCTCTTTTATTAATTTTTTGTTTTTGTTTTTAACAATTATTTTGTATTTTTCTCTTTCTTTCTTTCGTAGTTGTCTCATTTTCTGATGTCTCATATTACATTTTTTTGTTTAGATATAAAAAAGAACAGTCTATTCTTAGATCATGTATTTTCAATAAATATGAGGCATATGTGTGCGTATATTTATTTTTTTCTTTGTTTGCTTAGTGGAAAAAATAAGAAAGAAACGCGCGCATTATATAAACGTATATGTCATATAAATGCTTGTATCTACTTATCAGACCATTGTGTGCTTTTTTTAATTTGCGAGAAGATGCAGTTTGCCATATAATTATATTACTTCATAGCATATTACATTAAACAGCGCTCACGACAATCTTCATAGTTACACGTTAATGTAATTGCGTAGCTCGTTGAAACGGCGTGTGTCACGCGAGGTAAACGGCGCATTGCGCTGTGTGGGTTGCTTGCTGTGTGAAATTAAATTTTCTGCATAGGGACTAGAATGAACTCCGGCCAGGTATACCAGGTATTGTCAATAATTCTTGCTAGGCAGAATTAATTGTGACGCGCACACATTCATTTCGCAAGAGTTAAATTAATTATTACTTCTAAAAGAGAGAGAGAGAGAGAGAGAGATTAAAATTACTTTTGAGATGTATCGCGCGCGTATTAATGTTCAACTTTTGTAATAGGATAGTTCGTGAGATCTTTTCGACAAAGAGATATATTTTATTTATCACGCGCTCATCGTCGCGCGGAAAACGCAAACAAAACGAGAGATTCGAATTTATTGAAAAGCGATCGCAAAAATTGATGCTTAGCCGCGACGCCGAGAGACGCCGATTGATGAGAATTTTTATTGAAATTTTGTAAGGCACCGTCTCCCCCTCCGCAAAATCCCTGAATCGAATTCCGCGCGCGCCTTAATCCCGGTCGTGCTGAAAAATTGTATTTTCACCTGCCATACGCCGGAACTTCGAGACTCTCATTTCCATACAAGAATACGAGCCACAATATACATATTTCACGCAAGGAATTCCAACATCGGCACTCGGCAAGCCGACCGGGAGAATGTATTCAAATGATTGCGTTGACTAGAGAACGCAATACATAGAGAGATAAAGAAGCCGCGGCGATGATAAACACGCCGTAAATTTCCACGAAGGGAGAGAGTCTCGAGAGGGGGCGATACACACCATTTTCTCGGAGTGTAAAAAATTGTTACTTTATACAGGAATTATATGCAAAATGTAATTTGGATGCGATCTCGTCAAAAATAAAATTGAAATTCTCGCCGTACGAGTGTAAATTTGTAGAAACAATTTTTATCGCACATATTTTATTCGATTACAAGAAAGTAATGTATTTGTCATGTTCGAAAGCAATGTAATTTGAGAAGTGATAGAAGTATAAATTCATCAATAGACATCAGTAGCGGGGGGAACTTTTAAAGAAAGAGTCGACACAATGTAGCAATCGCAGTTAAATCAGGGCTCATTTTCCGAGTGGAAGTTCCGATTCATTCCAATTGAAACTACCGTTGAAGAACCATTTCGATCAAGAAAGTTCTAACTGCTCTCCAGCAGATCGCAGAAACATTGACATCGTTAGGCAATGACTTCCGCGTCCACCGTAGTTCGAAAATCGTTAACTCGATGGAATTTACGAAGGGGGCGCGAACTGCCGCGACGAGACCGACGAGCTTCTTCTTCTTCTTCTTCTTCTTCTGCTGTGTCTGACGATGACTTTCGCTTCTCCGTGACGCGACAAAAACTCGCGCGAAACTTCAGGCGACGTCTTAAATCACTCAAATTGTCTATCAAAGAAGCGGCGCGTCTCCAACTTGGGGGAGCTACACCAAACAAAACTTTATAATGTCTGATCGTATTTGCGAGATCCATAATTAACGGAAAAAAAATTGTCTTTTTGCACATTATCGATAAATGAAAAACACACACACACAATGAAAAATAATTGCTAATCGAAATAGCGGTGATTGCTTGAGATTTATCAAAGAAATAGAATGTCTGTTTACACTGTAAAAATAAACCGCGCGATATAAACGAAGTATCTCACTTAACGAGGTGCAAAATGACGCAAATGGAAGATCTCCAGGCTAAATGTATTCTACTTTCGCGAAAGATTATCTTTCCTCTCCCTTGCATAAATTATTATTCCAATCCATAATTTATCTCGAGCAAGCAGTAATTAGAGCAGTTCGCTTCAATAATGTGCAATTCAATTATCAGGGAGTAACTTGTAAAGCGGAGAACGGGCAGAAAGAGAGGGTAGTTCGTTCTCTCCGCTGTCGTGGCGTAATAATATGTAATTCAGGCGGGTGTTGCGACCGCAGAAAGAACGAAGAGAGGGAAGAGCGTGTCCACTCTTTTGCGATTATCCCCGGAAATAATTAGCGCGCTCGATCAGCGTATCCGTTCCTATCCGGCAAGGGTGTGTGAGAAACAAGTAAACCTATAAAAATACCATTAACCGGATGGCGCGCAAGTGCGGCGGTTCGCACACTTGCGACTGGGAAAATGAGACGCGCGGGCAAAAAAGAGAAGAAGAAGAAGAAGAAGAAGAAGAAGAAGAAGAAGATGGAAAGGAGTAAAATGGAAAAAGTGGGCCGAGAAAGGAAAGAGGATAGACGGTGATGGGAGAGGAGGGAGAGGAGGCAGGGTCCGTTAATGAATTTCGAAGCCGGGAAGCGCTCCGTTCCCTATATCCTGGAGACTCTCATTACGTGAGAAGCTTTAAGAATTCCTGCTACTCGTAATTCACTACGATTCTGGAAAGCCGGAAGGTTGCTAGAACAGTGGCGTATCCGCGACGCCATTAGAATGCTCGTTCGCCTCCCAATGTCTTTTCCGAGCATGGTGATAATCCTCTAATTCAACGGGCAAAGCGTCGTTCGGAGAGGACTCGTCGCTCTTTCCCGCTTCATCGCGCCTGTGAATTTTCTCCACGCGTCCGAGCGCGTTCTCTTTATGGAGAAGCTCGACGGATACTTTTGAAACGGTGAACTTTAAGAGTTTAAAGTCCCTCCTTTCCTCTCTCTCTCTCTCTCTCTCTCTCTCTCTCTCTTTCACACTCGCTCACTCTCTCACTCACTCACTCACTCTCTCGGAACAAGTGATTAAATGTTTTACGATCGCGATTACGCGGTTAACTTGTAAGTTGATGAGTAAAACGCGATCCGAAAAATTTATGCAAACATAAATTTCTCTCCCCCCTCCCCCGCGAAGAAGAAGAAAAATTCTCGAGCGAAAACCTCGGTTAAACAGAAGCCGTAGGTCTGATTACGACCGTAGCGAAATTTTTCTTTCATGAGTAAATAACGGCGAAAACGTGCTTATTAATATTGCGCAAAGCGCGCGAGCGCTTTATCGACTCAAATCGAAGATTTATTAAAATCTCGCGTTTGCGTTCCCGACTGACAGAAGGCAGAAATTTTCCCAACTCTCTCTCCGAAATATTACACGCCGAAGCTTTTACGTAACATAATATTTCAAACATTTTTCGCGTAAACGTAACGTGCATATAACGCGCGGCGCGCGATGCATTTTCGGTAAACGTCATGTGATAAATAACTGCGCGCGTTTTCGCGCAAAAGAACACATCGGCTTGTATTCATGCCAATCATCGCAACTTTGCCACGCACGGACATATGTAATTGCGCGTTGTATCGAGCCCGGTGAGATAATACAATAATAATTTCGACACGCGCGCCAGAGTGTCAGTTGGAGATAAAGCTATCGCCGCGCAAACGAGGCGTGAAATTTCGTTTCACGTTCGGCCTGTCGCGGTCTGAAGTGCGGAACGGTGATTTGTACGCAGTATACATTGTACGTACGCAGTAGTGGTACAGAAAAGACAATGCGCTTGCACGTGCTTGCGCCCGATGCGTGAATTTTCCCAACGAGCGCGCGCGAGCGACAATCGAAGCGCATCGGTTCGCGAAGCGCTTTGTAAAAGTGCCAGAGAACTCATAACGAAGCACCGATTGTAAGGTAAATATTATTCCGGAAACCCCGATCTTTCGCCTCCGTCGCCGCCGCCGCCGCCGTCGTCGTCGTCGTCGTCGTCGTTTCTCCATTTGCGCCGCACAAGCGAATGGGGAAATATTTCTATGGATATGCAATTCAGCTCCCGCGATCATTGTTGATCATACATGTATGCAGACTGTGCGTGTTTATACGTCGCCGTGCTTCGTAATTTAATGCACATAAATAGACTCCATTGCTCCGACTGACGGTACCTTATTGCCGTACACACAGTCTCCGGTCGTGATATAAAATCGCGCGCCTCGCCGGCATCGATATGTGAAAAATAACAGAGAAAATGTAATGCAAATACAAAAAATTGTAATTTAGAAAAATGTGTATTGTGAAAATTCATTTTTATTGCCCCGAGACTATAGTTTGTGTGACAAGAATTATGGCTAATTATTGGGCGAATAGTATCACGATGCAATTGAAATAATATTACTTACACAATACACGACGATGTTTGTTTTGTCTTTTGTTTTGCAGGATCGATTCCCGTCGTGAGCCAAATTGCTTGCACTGAACGAAATCAACTTGAGTCAGAAGCGCGAAATGGCGTTTAATTATTTCGAGATTATGGAGTAAGAAACCCCCGAATTCACGACCTTGACACGTGTGTTTTGACTTTGGCTGTGTAGCGCCTCCCTTTCGCGCTCTAACTAGCGTGACGTCACTCGCTAGCCTCGAGCCAGTTCGTGCGTGTAGACCCCGCGACTCCGGTCGCTCCGCGCGTTTCTCCTCTTCTCTCGCGTTAATTTCGCGCTAATCAAAGGGATTTCTCGCGCGAATCAATACGGAAAGTGCAGAACCGAGAGAGACGATCAGGCGAGTAGTGTGTTTTCGTGGTTTTGGATCAATCGAAACACGTGAGATTCCAACTTTTGTTTGATCGCGAAGTCAGACGTCAAGATGCCGTAGAATCGTGAAGTTATGGCGTACTCGATTATGACCCGCGTCATCTATCGCATTGCGCGAGAGATGATCTCGAGTTTTTCGTTTCGGTAAAATCGCGAGTGTAGTGATGCATCGTGACGAGCGGTCGCAAATGTGTTGAACATCGCGACGGAGGACAGTTTCTCTTTTCCGACGGCAAACTCGAGTGTCTTGGATGTAGCGGAACAATTCGAGAAACGGAGGAGAGACGGTGTTCCGGACTGAAATACAATGACGATGCAACAACGACGCAGCACCGACTTGTGAGTAAAGAAAATTATTTTAACTTGCATATATATGTTGCTGCGTAATCATACGTATCAACAATGTCGCGGAGAAAATAGATAGTGTAAGCTATTTGTCAGGATATGATTGAGGAGTTGAAAGTTTGACACCACTGTATTATGATATTTTATTCACTTGTATAATTTTACAACTTTGCTTTGCGCGGTATTATCTGCCAAGGAGACGACTTTGTCTTACAATTTAGCTGTTCGCAAGCAATTGCTCACTCGCACCTTCCGTATCGGGAATATTCGGCCGGCCCGACGGATGGCGAACGCTATTTACCAGGCGTGTACACGCAAAAACAGCGTGTCATATACGTGCGCGGATACAATTGTGTAAACTGAAGGAATATTCTAGAAAATTCCTTGCAGATAGTTATTTCAAAAATACGTAATTTATATAAGATTCTCTCATTAGATGCATAAATAATGACACGGCAATAATGCGAAAGTCATATTGCACGATCCGAATAACGCGAAAAGAAAATTACGGAATTTCTGTTGACGCGATAGAGAAAACAAAATCGAATATGAACGTCGCGAGCTGAAAATGAGTTCTCAATCTAGGCCAATTAGTCTGTAACGTAATAATAACAATTCTTTGCCACTTCTGTGTACGTGTGAAACCGTACATCGAAGACATACACGAGTTCTAATAAAGACGAAAAGGTATATAACAAAAAAAGCTTTCAGCCGCAATATCCGGGAACGAGTTACAACAAGCTCAAACATTTTTCTCGGCGGGAAGTAAATAAAACATAGTTTGAGTATTTAGGTAGCAAACACACATTTTTTCCCGAGGCACATTTCGCTGCCCTCCTCGAGGAAACGACCATACGATATTCTCTGTGTTCTCTTCTCAAGTTTTTGGTCTATTTTCGCGACTTCTACTTCGCTGTCATTTATATGCGAATGCGTTAAAGTCGACGCAGCTACAACTCAGTCGCTAGTCCAATTTCAGTCGTAAAAGAAGTCTCCTGAAGCATGTAATAAACATTGTCCTTATCTTTTCTCCATTTTTCGCTCATCTCTCTTTTTTTTCTTTCGCTCTCTCTTATTTCCGTATTTCTGCTTCCTTTCCATCGCCTTCATAAGTAATGTCCTAACGTCGTATTTTTTTTTTTTTTTTTTTTTTTTAAAAAAAAAGTGAAAAATAGAGAAGAATGTAAAAATAAGGCAAAATGTAAAAATAAACTAAATATTTAGCGAACAAGTACACGCGCGCGCGCGCGATTGTGCGGTTTATGAATGCCGGCTGACACGATTCCTCTCGGGGATTCTCTTCTCCTCGTTCTCTTTTCCGCTCCTCCGGGGAGATGAGAACGGTCGAACGGACGTTCTCAGCCTCCCCGATTCGTTACTAGGACGACGGTAATTGATGTCTTCGAGGAAAGAAAATTCTTGCCGACCTCTACCCGTTTTGCTTTATGAAGAGTCACCCTTGAAATAAGCGAGTTATCTTTGTGAAGTTAATCACGCAACACGCAACCCCACGCGTGACCAGTTTATTAAGATTATTTGATGCCTTATTTCAAGTTACATGTTACAACGTAATGTTTTTATGTATATTTATTAACATATTTTCGCGATGATTAAATTTTACAATTACTTCTCTCAGTATCTTTATTCTCGTACTATCAAGAATTAAATTAATATTACACAAAACTAATTAATTAAAATTATTTAACAAAGTGATATTATCTCTTCTTGCGTTATCACAAGAACTTACTTGATGGAAATTTTATATTTATACAAGCAAATGTATCGTACAGTAATATTCCATGAAACGTCGAAATCCTCTTTAGGTTCCTGCAGAAGATTATATGCTTACTATTCGACTATGCGCGCGCGCGTCCCAAGAAACGTTCCTGAAATTTTGCGCGAGTTTTACAAGAAGAGATATATCCCGAGGTTATAAAGATAAGAAGTCTTTAAAATGCACGATAAAACTGACAAGTATTTCGAAAATTCGATGACAGTACGGAGCACATTGTACGGTACATCGATTTATAAAGTCGCGTAAAACCGGAGAGAGTTTGTCAGAGTAAAACAAATTACATTAACGGAAGATCTCGATGTAACTAATACATTTAGCGCGCGCACAAGAACGACCAATTTTCGCTCGAAATCTCGACGAGGTAAAGATCGCGACGAGCATACATATATATATATATATTCCGCGATGGTACGTGTACCATCGCGCGATACATTATTCCGTTCCGTAATCAGTTGCTATTCTATCGCGAGATATTCGCGAGAAACCTGTGCGGGATCGTTGTATCAGCGATCAGTTGTCGGGATCGCAAATTCAGTGCTTAGCATATTCTCAGCCGATGAATATTCCGGCATGTTACACTGCTATATACACGGAATATACACGCGAGCGGAGCGGCGGCGCTTCGTTCTCTCTTATTATTACACAGCCGCTGTGCCGTTTCTAACGCGGGATTTGCCAACACCAGTCGTCGCCGCACCGGCATGTTCCGCACATTGCAGCTCGGTGTAATTGTCGCTTTTGAATCCGCCGCGTCGTCGCGCGCAATCCGCAAGACGAAGTTCCTTAACCGCGAATTATGCCGCAGCTTTTGCACTTCCCATAAGACTTCGCGCTCGCGCGCGCGCTACTCCGATTTGTATCGACGATTTCACACGCGCGAGCATTACGCATTAAATGGCGATGACATTACCGCTTTATTGGAATTTCCTCCGTGTTTGTACACGTGCCGTTTACATATTCAGATATAACCGTGTTAGACAATATCGTGTATATGATTTCGATAATTATATCGATATAATTATCGGAATTACGTACACGAGACACGAATTACACTGAAATCGCCGACAACTGCATTCGCCGTATATTTTGCTCGTATTTGAAATATCCTCTTTAATTAAATTATAAATTTATTTTCTATCTTTATCTCGCTCTAGTATTTTTTTTTACGATAATATCGGTGTCAGATTATTATAACATGAGAAAAAAAAATAAATAAAATGAGATAAAATATTGAAATAAAAGGAAGCGATGGAAAGAGCAAGAGTAAAAGCACGAAACACGGGAGTAGTTCATGTAGATTTAACCGACGGATTCGAGCGGCCTCGTCGCGAATTCGACATGAGGACACTTCTCACCGTGACACAAGCGAGAATCGGCCGCCGCTTCGGTTCGCTCTGCGTTCCGAAAGAACAAGCCTCGGAAGCAACAAATTGCCTCGTCTAACGTAACAAACCGGTCGGGGAGCCGACGTGTTGGCCGTTCCGGGGTGTCACTTGCATGTGTGTGTATGTCGCAACGGGACAAAAAATTATTACTTGAAGTGGCAATTCCGCGACCGTGCCATTGCATCATGCGACATGCACGTATGGTACAGAAAGCACGCACACACACACACACACACACACATGGCCTGGTTCACGTTTTCGTCGACATATGTATTGTATCTCGTGGACCCGATGCGCGTTGCACGTCAGCAACGGCCATTTGTCGCTGGTGGAGGGCACATGGAACGGGGGCGGATTCGTTTAACATCGAGTCAACAGCAGATAAAACCAGGATCGATTGTCGTCGTATAAATGGCCGGGCCGATTGGGAGTCTCCAATCTCGCGTAACCTCGCATTAGCTTTTTGCCGCTAACGAAGGACGACCGTCCTCTCTGTATCTGTGCTCTCGGGATGGGCGCGTCGCGCGTTCTCGATTCGCGGAGCTCATTTACTTTTTTTTCTTTCGTTTTTTTTCCCTCTGTACGAGGGCGCTAAAAAGAAGGGCGCGGAAACGGAATCTCCAAGCACAATCACAGGAGTTTTGTCGCAAAAGGGAAAAGGTATGCCAGACGACAGCGAGAAAAGGAACGCGTCTCGGGGCGATCACATTTTGCAAATAGTACTATAAATATTCAATGCGAGAAAGCGTCATCGAAAAATCGAAAGGCGACAACGCGGAACGTCGTCGTCGCGCTGCTCTCTCTCTCTCTCTCTCTGTCCTCGAGATGTAAAAGCATAGGTCTTTCTCGGTTGGCGTAGCTATGAATAATGAAGGAGAGCAGCTTGTTTCGATAAACGCTTATTTTTTTCTTTAGAGAGAGAATAATTTTAAATACCTCGGATGGCAGAAGAGAAAGAGAGAGAGAGAGAGAGAGAGAGAGAGAGCAAAACTTGAGCGATTGTTTCTCGGGGAGTAAAGTTGCTTTGCGACTGAATTCTTGATTTTAGAAAGTTAAAGCGCCACTACGACAATGAGAGAGCTACACAATCCAATCACCGAGCATCCGCTACTGATTGCGAACGGAATAAAGACGACGCGGAGTTATTTGTTTAATCTGAAATATTCTTAAAAAAATTAATTCAAATATAAACTAATGAATTGAAATATATAATGCAGAAATCAATCTTTTATTTTACTTGTAACAACAGAATGGATTGTTTGACGAATAGAATAAATGTTACACGGTATGTGGTAACGACGTGGATATAATTGTTTCGATTATGACATATCTGTCGAAGCGAGTGTCATGTATAATGAAATTGTCACGCGTGTAATTTGTCGAACAAATATGATAAATTCACATTTCACAGAAATGTGTTTGATTACAATTTCTATAATTGAACAACATCAATTTTAAACAAAACGAGAATATATATATTTGCACTGAATATATATATATACATATTCAGTGCAAATAAATACAAATGTTTAAAAGAAAATGATTTTCGTGTATAATCACGCGCTTGCAGTTATTGTGTTTAATTGAGAAAATATAATTCGCGTTATTTTCCAATCGAAAACAATATACGTGAAAATCATTGAATCACGTTCGCAGAATTGTTCTGTTTTTGCCATTGTTCAAGAACGTTACATAGAAATAATAAAGAAGTTATTATATCGTAAACGAGAGTCTCTCTCTCTTTCTCTCTCTCTTTCTCTTAACCTTTCGAGATATCACAAAAGCTCACAGAAGCGCGCCCTTCCTTGATAACACCAGACTCGGATGACGCGATAAAAGAAATAAAAGAGACTATCAGCTTTATCCTTTCCTCGCGCGATACGTTCTATCTTTATTACGAGAGAGGAACACGTCTATGATGACCTGTGAATACGAAGTGCGATTCCCCGCTCTGTGCGCGAAAAGGTCGAGCTTTTTCGTCGGCAACGTAGCGTAGAATCTACGATAGGAAGCCCGGTACAGAACACGAAACAAAACAATACGTACGAAAGACTCTCGCTCGAGCCACTCGTGATCGCAGACAGGACGGCGAAGATGGCACGGAAGTGACACTCTCTCGTCCTGGTTTTATTTCTCGTGCGGTTACGTAGCTACTTCCGCGAGGAGCTGTCTACTTCCAGCCCCTCGGGGATTGTGTGCGTGTGTTCACCCTCACATTCACGCCACGGGAATGGGATACGGCGCTTCCTCGAAAAAGGACGCTCGAAAAATAACAACTTGGCACAAGGGCGAACTCTCGAAAATCGACTCACGATTGAGAACTACGTCTCTTATCACTTACGTTATTTCACAGTTGGCGATGCGGTTTTTTCACTTTGAAAAGTGAAACACTCGCCAAGATAATAATAAAAAAATCATAGGACAAATATAAAAATAAAAATTATCTACATATAATAAAAAAAAGAAGCTGTTGGAATTTTTTTTTTAATAGACATTGAATTACAGTTAAAAATCTGATGAATCTTAAAATTTTGATTGATCGAAAATGTAATTTATTCATCGTGTGTTCGTAACGCAAAACTCTGACATTTCGATATTCGTATACAAATTGTTTGTTGTGCAATAAAATGTTTGCAAATTTGTATATTATTTCGAATAAAAAACCGCGCGTTGTCAGATATGATAGGAAAAAGTTGAGATTGACGGATTTCGATTTCAGCGTGTTGATTTCGTGATATTGTCGGAGAATGGGAAAAGCGCGATATGGCGTCCGATCAGCCGGAACGCATCGATGAGGAGTTTAAAGTTGGCGGGAAAAGTGACTTTTTCCGCGCGATATAGGTAATATTTTAGCGTTCTTCTCTTGTACACGTATACGTAGTCGGCGAACTTTCTGTCATCCCAAAGACTTTAATGCTCTCGGCAGCACGAGGGATATCACTTGGCGACCCTTGAGGATTCGAAATCGGGAACGTGTGACCGAATAAAGACGCTAGGCGCGAATTGAATAAAATATATACTACGCTCTTCCCGCATTTCTCCGCTACTTTCTTACTTTCACATCCGTTTGAGAAGTTTCGAGTGTCTTTCGCGATATTACGTACTCGTTACGTCGCGCTCAAAATTACAGAAGTTATAACATCCGATATTCTCACTGTGTGTGTATTTATTTAATATTCTCTCGGTTCGCAAATAAGATTATGATCGTTTAACAAGCTGCGTATAAACGTGGCGAGGCGGATGTTACAATACTTTCATTAGCGCGTCGCTTTTCTTTTCTTTTCTTTTTTTTTTTCAAGAAACTAATAATGGCTAAAAGCATCACGCGAGCTCGGCCACGGTTCGCTGTGAAAGTTTCGTCGAAAAATAGCGTGTGACAATGCGCTGCTCGCGATAATATCTAACAAAAAGTCTCATTATACTCGCAGAAAAGACGCGATCATTACCCCCGCGTAGACGCGCGATGACTTTTTCTATTTTACGTAAAGCACGACGTCGGGGTCAGCGCGTTTTATCTAAACGCGCGTTGTGCGTTGAATAAACGTCCATTTGACTCAGAGTATTCCATATTTTCTCGTTATTACGGATATCGTCCGACTATAACGTCATCGATCATCGTTTTTTAGCCAGAAACGAAGCGACGCAAAACCGCGAGCGGGGATGATCATAAGTGGAGGCGATGTATTTCCGAGTAAAGATTTATTAGAAAACAAGCGCGTGAAGGAAACGTCTTTTAATATTTTATCACGCGTGTATAAATCTCTGATAAAATAAATATTTTCTCATTATTTTTGTAATAACGAGCGCGAAACAAATTTTATTTGAAATGTTTTGAAGCTGTAATCATTTGATTGATCTCATGGTGATGAGACTATCGACGCCACGTATTTATAAAGAAAAATACGCGACGACCATCGCGCGTACTTGTTTCGAAAAAAAGAAGATTCGGCAATTAGCGTACTAGATTAATATTTCGTGCGGAACAAAAACCCGGCGACTGAGGCAACTTTTGTACATAACTGCACTCATTCTCGTTATAACTTTCGTTATTACGAAATATCATTTTTATCCACACGAATAAGAAAAGCTCTTCTTAGACGTTGAACGAAAAATAACGAAGGAACCTTCTGAAACCGTGCATGCAAAGTTATTATCCGCTTCTATATCTAAGAGAGAAAAAGAGAAAGAGAGAGGTAGAAGGAAGAAATGTTCTCTGCAGGATGCTAATTACTTCGGAAGAATTCCTGTCCTATATTCCACCTTCTTCCCCTCGTGTTCTGCTCCTTTTTTTCTATCATTGTGTCTACATATACAATTTTAGTTTGTAACGAGTTGTGCGGTGAGGCAAGAAAAAATGCGTCGGTGATTTTCGCGTATAAATTCCCGCTGAATTATTATCAAGAAAATGGAATATATTACATGCGAGCCGTGTCATTGCGGGAAACACGGGTTGTCCACGTGTAGCGCGAAACTTTATTCGCGTGTCGAATCGGAAACTTAACCCCTTTAATTTGCGGGTGCGCGATTTACGCGCGCGCGGAGCAAAATCGAACTCTTTCCCCTTCTCTCCCCTGGACCATTTGTATCCGCAACTTCTCCCTGTACATTTGAGCGCGGGGAGGTTTTTTTCCGGGAGAGTCGCCACCGCTAATTCCACGTTTCGTTTCGATCGCCACGCGCCGCGCGCTCGAAAGTTCGCTCTGCGTTAAATATTTCGGCGGCTGTCGAAAAAAACGCCGCTTTGAGACAGTTGAAGTAAACGACGGGGAGAGCCGAAGGAGGGAAGGGGGTCGTTTCGTGGATTTTATCGGCAAAACGGATGGAAAAAGTTTCGAGCTCGCAGATTTCTGATTAACGGGAAAATATGTCGCGGTCGGAAATCGTCGTCAGGGAAACGGAAAACCAATTAAAACGCGGCGAGTGAATCACGGTTAATTTGTCACTTGGAAAATTCCCGCGCGCGTTGAACACTTTGAATTATCATAGCCCGCGCAATGAAATTATTCTAGTCGATCAAATCAGATCGATTAATAGTAGCAAACGGTCTATCGATTCCTTTGCGGTATATTTTATCATCTAAAGCGCGCTTATCTGGCGCACACAAAATGCAATAGCTAATTGTGGTTTCCGCGTTCAATTTTACCGGCAGCAAACTACTTCGTAAAATGGAAGATACGATTGTTTATGATGCAAAAATAGCTCTTGATAATAAACGGCTTGTCGCGCGAATAAAACGAACGTATAAAACGTACTTATAAATTACAGATTTAATCGAACCCAATAGTTTTGCTATTGTAAGAACGTTCTGATACGTTGATAATTTACGATCTCCGTTCGGTCCGTTTCGCGCTCTTCGAGATACAGATATATGATGTTAAATTGGAAAGTTCAATAAGGATAAAAATTAAAGCACATTTTTTTTTTTTTTTTTTTATTGCCAACGCGCGGTTAAAGAGATTTTATACAATTATTTATAGGATTAATAAAACTATTGCGTGAAAGTTGGTAACAAATTTATTTTATTGTCAGGTTAATATTTCAACTCGGTATGGTACAAGCGTTTAATGAAAATCAGATATTATTTAAATTTGACTAATTGAATTAACACCACGGTTTTGGATATTTATTATTATTACTATTATTATTATTGAATACTGTACAATGCATAAATGATTGTAAATCAATTATGTTCGAGACCTAGTAAACTCACTTAGCAACTGATATTGTTAACTCGTCACATCGTTAAACTGAAAAGAGCTACTATTTATCTTTTTATTTATCAAATAACAGCAGAATTATTAATAACACAGTCTAACTCACAATTTGCGTAAATTTGACTTATTATTAATGCATTTCTTTCTTTATTGAGCTGATATAGTGTTAGATGTACAGTAAATATTATGTAATCGCTGCAGCTGAAATGCTGGAATATCACAAATTGGCTTCGACATTCTTTTATTTCAACGAGACAGTACACTCGAATTCCCGTAGCTGCGGAACGTGGCATGCATTCACTTGATTTCGATGTTCTTCTTGCCGCAAGCTTGAAAGAATCTGTCTGCGACTTATTGAGTCGCGACTTCGATAGTGGTTCCGTCTTGTTTTTAGACTGCTGGTCGTCACGTTTTGCGATTTATGTTTCGTACGATTTTTTGCCCGGCGACTCGTATCGGCGGCGCTAGACGGTGTCGTCAACGTGTTCTTCGAATAGACACTGTTGTTGTTGTTGTCCAAAGTCGAAATTAAAATTACATTACAATTGTTCGAACGAACAAGCGTTACGACGCAGGATTTCAACTTGTATTTCTTTTTGCGTATCGAACGTAGACGGTTTGCGTGTAGATCTTTTTAAAGTTTTCTGAGTTCTTCTTTTCCTCTTTAATACTCTGTCTCAACTTCGACTTTTTCACCGCGTTTTTCATCGTCATAAGCCTCGTCGCACCGCTTCACTTTCCACCAGTTTCTTCCGCGCGTTGCGAGATGTGTTGTATCACTTGCTCGCGCTCCTCCGATGTTACGTCCCGGAATTTCTGATCGATCTAGTCCACGACCTCGCTCAGTTCCTTTACCAGCTCTCTTCCATAAACTGATGTTCTTCGACATCTCCTCGTTCGACTTTACCATGACTCGATCACATGTCAGATCTGAAAACAAACTTGCGCGTACAAGTCAACGCACAATCATCGTTCGCCATTCAATCGAACTCGACTAAAACTCTTGGAATTTTTCGCGATCGTCGTTTCGACTTTATTCCTCTCGTTCGCGTGACCGCTTCACGAGAATTTGTTTTTTTGCTGCTTTTGTGAGCGAAATTTTCGAATCAAAACTATCACTCGTTCGTTTGACCAAATTGGCCAAAGTTTGTTCGTTCTTTAATTTCTTGCCGTGCCACGAGTTACAGACTATCAAAAACTTACTCACGAATGTGACACGTGCTTGCTATGAACAATATGAACGCCGGGCCTCGCAATGACGAAACAAAAGTGGTGGAAGTTGAAGCCGATCTTCATCTGGCGTGTCACATAATGCGCATGTGGAGCTCTAGTTCTAGTTCCTAGAGACGCCATTCCTGGGTTAGCTGTTATGTAACTTTTTGGAATCGATTCCGCTCGGAATGAGTCCGAGACTTTTATCGTTTTCTCTTCTTCTTTTCCTTTCAAAAGAAAAAGAAAACAAATCAATATTATTCCGATCCGGAGGTGATTTCAAAGAGTTACATAATAGCTACCATGCTCTGATTCCTTTCTGTTCCGGGAAAGATTATGGTTTTCCACCCGACCATTGTTCCTCTACAGTTGTTTCGCACATCGTTTTTATATCGATTCGTCGAACTTTTCAACAGAAATAAAATTGAAGCACACACTTATTACCAATGATTAAAATAAGTTTATACAATGTTTAAAAAATTAAAACCATTAGAGAGAGAAGTTGATAACTTATATTATTACAGCTAGATTACTTTTATCGTTTCCAAAGTTAGTCAGTCGACAAATGGTCAAAGTCGATTATCATCAAAGTGTTTTTCGGCTTGTCTGTGCGACACAAAAAAGAAGCTACTCCGCGTGTTTATATATCTGTGCGATAATGACACGCATCACTGTCGGGCATTTAAACGCGTTCACAGCACGGGGCGAAACATTCCCCGGAAAAGTTGGCAAAAAAATATTTCAGACGAAATCCCGTGATTCGCGCCTCGTAATTTAATGGTGCGCATTGTCCGATGTCGCACGAAAAGTTGAAAGAAGAATATTACTTTACCATTGAAATATGTGTTAAGCGCACGCGCACACATATCCAGACCGTTCTTTATTTTATTCTTTTCCCCGGCTGCGGCACGGAAGAGGCTTTATTTGATTCTTCTCGGCACCCGGTCGGGCTTAACGGCGTCATTGAATTTCTCTGCTCCTCCCCTCTCTAAAGAAATCGGCTATCTGCGGAAAAATATTGCGGCACGACGACACGATGTATCGCGTTAGTACGGCCGTAACATCCAGCCTGGATATTTGTCAAAAATAAAAATATGTATAATATTGCTTATAATCGAACGCAATTACAACAACTTCTCACCTGAACTTTTTTCTTTTCTCTTTCTATAATCGCGTTTCGTAGCGCTTGTGTTCAAAATCCGCTTCGAGAAAACCCAGAAAAATTATATAAAAGCTAAAAACGAGAAAGAAATGCGACGTTTGCGAATTTTGTTGGCGAAATTCGCTGATGTTGTGCGTACATTTGCAAAAGTGCGTGCGATCGCGGCGAAATAAGAGAGAAGTCGACAGGTAGATCACATGTGTATTTTGCGGATTCCGCGATAAAACAAGTCGGACGTGTTTCGTCGTTGGCCGCGCGGCGATTATTATTATTTGCTCCGAGTTTAAATACAAGCCGGGCGTGCCGGCGCGCGCGAAAATGGCATTGTTTGTAGCGCGACACGTAAATCGTTCCTCATTTAGAATTTCCATTATGTCACATTATTCCGCCGAATAAATAGCTGCGAGACCGAGGGGACACTTCAATACGCGATATATTCCCCGTTAATATATATCGCGTGCCCGCGCGCGGCGTAATTACGTAGATTGTCAATTACTGCGGGAGATGGGGGGAGAGGAAAGGATATTTAGCGCAGTTTGTCGTTAGACTTTTGCCAAAATGATGTTTAATTAGTTCATGGGGCGATGCTTTCGGTTGATCATACGTTATTATTGATTATACTTGATTGTTTGTGGCAGTTAGTAATTCGCAAATCACGCGTGCGACGCGCGATTCGCAAAAGTGGGTGAACGCGCGGATTATGAACTGTCATTATCCAATTACACAATGTATTTACTTTTTCTGTTGACGCGGTGTAAAGATTCGCAAACAAGACAATAATTGTTCATAAATCTGTGCAATCGAAAATTAGAAATATTATTTTACAAAGAGAAAGTAAAAAGATCAAACGATTTTAACTTTCTTTTTTTTTTTCGAAAAAAAGTCGAGAAATAATTTAACAAAAAATACTATTTTTATTTCTATAATATCAGTTTTTTATTGTAAAAAAATGCGAGGATGGAATTTTCGTTTTTTCGTGTGGAAGTTTCACGGGATTTCAGTGACAGTCTCTAAGTCTGCAAGTGACTACGCCGCCTCACTTTGAGTATGTACCTCGTGTTAAAAAAAACACCGCGGCAACGATCGATTAGAGCAAACACACAAAAGCGCGCGCAAAACAGAAATGAACAAAAGAAGATTAAGTATTTAGCTCGTAAACCTCCCGGCGTATCACCGAAAGTTCCAAACTACAGGGCTGCATCGAACACATCTCTCGATCTTTGTTGCAGTTTTACGAGGGTAATCGATTTGCAGTGGGTTTTCCATTAAGAGCGCGAGATATTTTGCACGAGGTACATACGCGGAGAGGAAGAGAGAGCGAGAGAGCGAGAGAGCGATATGCTAAAAGATTTAGTCTCAAAAAAGGATCACGAGTATTCCGTGCGCGAAAAACACACGGCAAACGTATATGTGCGCGCGAGCGAGCAACTCGTGTGAGAAAATCGATAGCGCTATGTTAACAGAACAACGTTGCAAATCGTCGACGCAAAGGACTTCGCGCCGTTTCGAAGTATATACAGAAAACGGCTGACAAAGCGGGAACGGATCGCACGTCGGTCCTCTCTTTTGAAACTCGATCCCGGGGCTTCCACTCAAGTGATCCTCGTATGGAGAAGTCCGCAGGCGTCAAATGTCACATCGTCGTATGACCCCCAAAACAGCTTTTAAACGACATGGAACCACGCTCGAAGACGGGAGCTGTTAATTTTAAACGTGTTCACATATATTTCGTACATGCTTCTCTCGCTATTTATCACTCTGTGTTCCGTAATTAGTAGAAACTATTTACGAGCGTCGACGTTTAGAAATTACAACCGTGACGGGGGATACGTGAGATACACGGGCTCTATAAAAGTCTCTCTCTCTCTGCGCTAAAAAGGCTAATGGCGAAAGAGAGTGTTATCAAATATAGCGCAAATGAGCGCGACAAAGCGATAACGATGTCACGAGCGATGTCACCTCGCACACGCATGCGCGCGCACGCACACCTATATATACTCGCCGCGGTGGATATAGAAGAAATCAAGGGAAATCTCATTTCGCACGTCGTGAACGCTCGGCGTCGCGCCGAGTGTACGTACCTAAACGAGACTCCGCATGAAATCCTTCGGGAGCGGCGTGACTCCGGGATGCGCCGTTGCGTCGTTCTTTACCCTCGGCGAGCACGAAACCAAGTTTACCGAGTGGTCCCCGAAACTTCGAAAACCTCTTGAAGCTTTCCCCCTTTCCTTCCCCCCTTCGCTTTTCTCCCCGTGTGTGGGAGAATACGGCGTTTCCTACGTCTTCGAGAGAACGTCTGAGTGGCACGCGATTACGTGTGCGCTCCGATCGATTCTTATCGACTATTCGTCGCGTAAACGGGGTGAGGGTTCCCCGCGTAATCGAAGTGTTCAAGTAATTTCGCATCTGAGCAGTCACAAAAGTCACGACGTACCGATAAAAAAAAAAAAAAAAAAAAAAAAAAAAAAAAACTTTCGCTGTCAAAGATCTAAAACGTTGCCGTCTTTTTTCTTTTAAATCGTCGAGAAGTTTAATCGAGAGTGAGAATGATGGATTGTAAAATATTTTTCTCTATAATAGTTTTCTTTTAAATTACTATTTTAGAATTTAGAGTTGCGCATAAACCACACAAAATTAGATGATCTCTCTCGTGTAATCAACCGAGATAGCGTCGCGGTTTTGATGTATCTGAGAGTTGAATTCCCATGATAGAAATTGGTTAAGATGGAGGAACCTGAATATCGCCTGTTCGAAATTTCGAGTGAACGCATTCGGATAATAAATTATTATGTAAGGTAAAGTTTCTGAGCAGAGTTTAATGCAGAGTTTTAGACACTCGAAATTATTTGCGTCCGCTATTGTGTATTTTTATATTTTATGTGTTTTTATTTTATCTGTGTAAAAGAGAGAGAGAGAGAGAGAAAGAACGCATTTAATATTTAAATAAACTACTAAGTGGTTATTATACTGCCATTGAGAGGCAGTAGGTGGCGTAACCAGATATTAACGATATATCTACTTTATAAGAGGGGCAAAATTGCGAAGGGCGAAGTAATTGAATGTTTAGGACTCAATTACGGCGGTCTCCCTTTATGGTAGGGAAATTTAACGGCTACATATTTCAATTTCTATGACCTGTGCAAATGCTCAAAGCGACGTAACTGAGAGTCAACGCGCTATTAACACAACGACGGCGCGGATATTTCTTGCACGCGGTTAATTGCTAGATAGATACGACTATATATTACTCCGCAATACGGCGGGAACTTTGATAAAAATATTTCAGATATCCATATGTTTTTTTTTTTTTTTTTTTTTTTTTTTTACATTTAATAAACGCACATTACGCGCAAGTATCGCGTTATATGGAAGCTAATAACATCACGTTAACAAGAATATCAATAATGTCGTAATAAAATTTTCGGCGTGCATTTTGCAACATTAATTTTTGAATCGCAAACGTGTTTTACACACATCAAACAAGTGTGTTCCTCGCATCGCGTGTGTGCGTCTGCACCTATGTACATATATATATATATCTCGACGATCTGACGCATCTCTGTACCGTGTTCGAAACACGAATTCCTTTAAACGTGTTTGAAAGCTCTTTGAGAGTCAAGCATGCGAGAATTTGCACTGATTACAGACGAACGTTTGACCGACACTAAATTATCCTACTGTGTGCGTTTCTGAGAGTAACGCACATAATTAGCAGAGCTATACCCCGATGATTGCGTCAGTAAAGAGTGATTGCTCTTTGTGAATGGTGTATCGCACACAAATACCTGCCGGCGGATTCTTTGCCCCTCCAAGTCTCTCAATATTTCGCGTGTCAAAAATTTATGAAAGGACCGAGCGGAAAGCTCTTTCGAACGACAGATGCGAAGATGATAAATGCGTTGCCGCCCAGCCGTTGCCGTCACGCGTCACAAATTTCATTCTTTTTATCAATATATATATATATATATACATCTCTCTTATAGTCAATTAAACTAAGTAAGGTCGAAACTTGGACATTTCTTGTCGATATTTTTTTGCCGAAGTGCAAGTTTGAAAAAGTAAAAAAGAAGAAAATACGTTTAACAGAAATGCTTCGATTTAGTTGGAGCGTGCGAATAACTTGAAACTGATTTCAAACTAAAATTCAAACCGTCTTTTCATAACTCTTGAGAGCATCATTAAAGTAATATATCGCGACCTTTCCGCAGCTGCAGAGATTGCTGTGCTATATAATTTGCATACTTTTTAATAATAAATATTTTGTTTTAATCACATGTCTCACAAATAAAAACTCTCGTCAAGAAAAGTAATAAAAAGTATTGCTATTTGTACATCTCAAAAACATTGTACACAGCAAAATAAACTCTGAATGCGAAGAGTAACACAATTCTTCGGTTTGAACACAATTTCGTGTTTGAACAAACTAAAAGAAACATGCATTTCGAAATAAAAGATAGATAAATTTTGATAAAAAAAATAGACATGAAAATACTCGTATTTACTCGTAGAAAAATTCTCTATTTTATTAATGCGCAAAGTATTTTTGACGATAGAGAGAGAGAGAGAGAGAGAGAGAGAGAGAGAGAGAGAGAGAAAGAAAGAATAATCGCGCATGGTGCAAAGGAATTTCTTGGCTGCGCGTCAAGATCGTCTTATCTCTCGGTCGGTCCTCTCTCGAGAGATCTCGAAAGCCCCTAATAGTTACAAAATGGCGGGGGCATTCGCGAACGAGCGTGCGACGAACGGCGAAAAAATCGATTGGAATCTTATTTCGCTCCGTTCGAAAACGCCTCGTTTTATGAATATACGCGCATTAGAGTCGCCCACGCGACCACATGAGTCCACCGGGAATATCGTGATTCCGATCGTATTCTCAACGGTTCTCTCGCGCACTCTTTTCCGCGCGATGAAATGAAGTTTGCGGAACCGCGCGCGTCTCTCCCTCCCTCCCCCTCGCAGACTTTCCGACTCTTGCGGCTTCCGAGCGTGCGGCTCGTGGGACTTCACGGTTTCACCGTTGCAAGGAAAACCGCCGGGCCAACATTCGGGCGGAAAGGAGAGCGATCCGAATAAATGTCGACTTAACTTCGACGTAAAATCGAAATCTCGAAGTTGAGGCATCCTGGGAATGATTGCGGGTAGTACATTTCCGGCGTCTCTCCGAGCGTATCGCCGTGGGCTATAACGCGGAAAGAAAAGGGGTCGAAAAAACTTTTGCTCATGGTTAATCAATGAGTTTATGAATCAAAGATTTAAGGCATCTCTCAGTCGCTGACGATGCGAGAATCTCGCGAAAACACGAGGCAACACAATCAGCGATGTAATATTAATGAGACGTTCTCGTCGCCGTTGAAGTTTCTCCTCATAATAATACGTTATTGAGAAGCTATAAGTTTCACATTGCGCAGAAAAAAAAACAGCAATTTTATTTCCAGTCGTGTCGAATTGCATAAATCTCTGTTTTGTTGTTAATTAAAATGTGCAGAGAAACTTTGCGTCACAGAGAGAGAGAGAGAGAGAGAGAGAGAGAACGAATGAAGCTTGTACCGTGTAATATCGAAGAAAGTAATTCGTTAACTTCAGTTTCGATATTCATGAGATTCCTGTTGCTTGCTGATTAGTTTTCCCGCCGGGAGAAAGAGAGAGCTTTCTTTACTTTCCCGTTAAGTTACCCATCTCCTTCTCTATTCGCCAGTGCAATCACCCTGTTTTATGACTAATAAAAATGCAGTAAAATTTTTAATTATTTTTCTAATTAGGGTCGAGCAAGAGAGAGAGAAAGAGAGAGAGAGAGAGAGAGAGAGAGAGAGAGAGAAAGAAAGAAAGAATACGTCAGAATATACACGTTCTCGCAAGTTCATATATTATTGCAATAATAACTTTTTTATTATTACATTTTTATCGTCGCGGCACGATGTGCAAATTTTGTACGAAACTTATTTGTTACAGGAAATCGTATAAAAGCGATCACCGTGCTGCTCTTTCGTGTTATCGGCGACTGGTGCTGCGGATGCTGAGGTCACCACAAACGGAGTCTTCGGGTGAGTCTTTACGAGCTATTCGCGCAAAATTGCATAGCGACCGGTTCCGATCATCTTTATAAGTCGTTTCGCAAGTAAATATATAAAGATAGTGGCAAAATTGAGAAAAACGATCAGAAAAACGGGTGGAAAGAGCGTGGAGAACGTTCGGGCGTTCGTTCGCGTCGTTCGTTCTCGTTTGTAAAGCGGCGGCAAATTGGCCGGACCGTGTTTTATCGGTCGCGCAGAAGCGTGCGATTCATAACGTGTATACAAACTCCGACGTTTTTTTTTTTTTTTTTTTTTTATTGAAAAACTTACACTCCCGCGACCGCAATTCTCGACGACGGCGGCGGCGGAAATGAGAGAACGAAGAGCTTGAAATTGATGTAACGCCGGTGGCTCGGAACAGCTCGCGTTTTGTGTCGCGTTCTACTCCAAGAGTCGCTTTATAGCTCATAAAAAAAAAAAAGAAAAAAAGGTGACCGTGGCAAGCGCGGACTACAATCCGGGAAAATAAATGCGTCAGCGGCGAGGCACGTAGGAAGGAAACAGGATGGGTTAATTTGTACGTGGTGGCCCGGGACGTCGTAATTATCCCGACGTGATCGTTGTCGTCGATTGATGGATGTTGGGGAAAATAGAGCGGCGGGGTGCGATCTCGCGCACAGCAGCGATAACGTTCGCAAAGGAAACAAAACAGCGAGAGTAAAGTGAATATCCTCTTTATTGATTTTCGAATATAACGTGGAATGTGCATGAAGTCGCGGAGCGAAATAAATTTTTTGCGCGCGCGTGCAGCGCTCGGGACGATTACACACGACCGATATAATATATATCTGATTTTTCTCGCTCATTCGTTTTTCGCGGCGCGGGATAACGCGCGCGCGCGAATCCGACTTTTTATCAGTTTATTGGTTTACTCTTCTGTAATTTGGTTAGGTTTTATTTAACAGCGCGCGACAATTAACAACAATTGAACATCTGAAAGAAGAAACGTATAAAAAACGCAGATTTTGCGTCGCGGTTTCCGAAAAAAAAAAAAAAAAAAAAACATTCCGAAAAAATTTAATTTAGCTTCGGACAATTTCAATAGTTGAAAATATTTTCCGTCAAACGGAAAAGTGGAGATGGAATGATAACGAGTAAGATACGCTTTTTTGCGACACCTGCTGCTGCGCTTCGAAACATTCGGCGCGGTTCTACGTTAATCGATTCTTTGTTTTTCCGTACCCGCGCCGGGAAAGTAATAGAAAGTCAATCGCTGCGTCACGGCTGCATCGCGAAACTCTTTTGTGGTGCTGATTGCTCAAACCCTCGGCGGTATAGTCGATCAATAAAAACCAGAAAGAAAAGAACGTGACTCCCTTTTAAGAAGAATATCCCGATTGATCGGCGTTAAATCGGACTATCGAGTCGATATGTAAGGATAATGAGATTTGGCGATAAAAAAATTACGCGCTCAGCTTTAAAGATGCATCTTCTTCTCGAGATGAGCGAGCTTCTTCGTTATAATTCTCTTCTTATTCACTGAATTATACAAATCCATTTCCGGCATTGAGACTTGTTAAGATTTAACAGGGTAATGATCTCCCTCGCAAAGTTTATTATTTATTATTATTATACACTTTGTGAAAGATGAAAAAAGTTGATTAAAAACACGACACAGCTGCTGCCATCCTCACGTCAGAGCGTTCGTGCTCTTTAAAGAGCACTGTAACAATATGAGAGTATAATTTAATCTGCATATTTTGAGACGATAACGAATACCTCGTAAAGTAACGAAAGTTTATATATTCCTCTCAGAACGGAAGTTGAGTGTAGAACGCGCGATAAAATTGATCGCTCGAAAATAATCGAAGCAAAACGCGAGCAATTACAACAAGCGACGCAACAGTAGTTGCTGTCTCTCTTCCGGTTATCGCGCGATCAAGCAACCTGAATCCAGAGCGAGACTTGTATCCTGACCTGTATGTCATATCGCATGATAATAAAAACGAAACACACAGTGCTCCAGCTGTGTAGCTAGAGCAAAGTCTAAGTGTCTGTTCGATGTAAGAGAATTTGCGATTAAATGTCTTCTATAAAAGTTTTTTTTCTTTCCAATCATTAACAAATTTCAATTCTTTTGAGCGCGCGTGTGATGAAGTTTTTTCCAAGTTTGTTATTTGTCAGTAGTAGTTGTGAAAAACTTCTTCTAAAACGTTAACGGCGAGAAAAGGAATTGCAAAAGGAAATACGAAAACCGAGGGAAAATATTATATATATTGCAACTCCCGCGCGCATGCAGAACTCGTAGAGTTTGCTTTATTAGTTATCAGCGAAATTTCTCGGTAATACGCTGCGAAATGATAAGACGCTCGCGAGTGTCTAACAATTATATTACATGTATTCTCTCTTCTGTTACCTGCCGTTATTATTATTCTGTTATGTCCATTTCTCGTGCGCCGTATAACTCCGTACTTGTTCCGCGCCGCTACTTTACCGTTTCACTCGAAATGGAAATCCCTGTTTAAACGCACGCTCTGTTTATCTCCATCGGCGAGTAACCGTTTTTGTAGAAGCTCCTCCGTCGGAGCATCGCGATAACCGGGGAAATTATCCCGGGGGCGCGAGCCGGCAAAAGCTTTTCGAACGCCGTTTCGGCCGTGTTTCAGATTCAGCTCTGGGATAAAGTGTCCATTCATTTTCGCCAGACCGACGCTACTAACGGAAACTAGCGCGCATATAAGGGATGAACAAAAAAAAAAAAAAAAAAAAAAACGCCCGCGCGTACGCGCGCGCTACTGGTGATTCGCGCAAACGCTCTCCCCTTATCGCCGTTTCTTTCCGATATATCGAGAACAGGATCTCGTATCTCCTTTCGATCTTGCGAGTAGTGCGTTTCCTTGATTTTTATCGTCCGTCGCAATTTACTAAAGACAGAGAGAGAGAGAGAGAGAGAGAGAGAAAACAGAGAACGGAAGAAACAGAGATCGTAAATTGCGCGTTTTGCGCAACACGATGACGCGAACGGCGCGAATTTCGCGAATCTCATCCTCGCTTGTAAGAATGTTTACACGACGAATGATTCGCTCCCTCGCGTCTCGCAACCTTCTTTGCCCTCGGGGTTATTTATCTGAACTTACAATCCAAACTGAATTCGAAAATAGCGCGGAGGAAACTCCGCGCGTATGAAGATAACTTGGAAAAGACTCCTAGAGAAACGACACCTGGGATTTGAGTCGCTAAGTTGGGGGACGAACTCGACCTTTTATCCGCGAGATCAACGTAGTCCGAGCTATATAGAGCAAGCTGTTACGTGAGTTTTCCGTATATAATCGCAATTACGCGATATCTTCGGGATATCGTGAGAGACGAACGACGCGCGCCCGCCCGCTCTTAACATATGCCCGTTTCTCTCAGATATTTGCACGAGACTATCTTTCGGTACATCTTCTTTCGAAATATCTTTTTGCGGTATTGCGGTTTTGCGTAGCGGTTTTCGCAGGGAAGTTAAGATGATCGTTGTCGTTATCTCTGACGTTTATTATTTAGAAAGATAAACATTTTCTCATCAATCTTATTGATTGAAACACACAAATCACGTCATTAACAAAATTAATTTTTCTTCTCCGCTATATTTCCCAAGAGTTTCTCACTTGGTTGTTCTCACGTATAAAGATCGACTGATTTTTATTAGTTTTCTCAGCTGTGTGGTACAGATTTACGTTAAATTAATTAAAATGTACTTTTTTAATATTTGCTAAGAGAAAAAGAGAAAGAGAGAGAAAGAGACTGAAAAATTTCGATCCACAGAAATCGTGACGTATCAACGGCGATCATCGATCTATCGATTCGGCGCAAAAACAACGAGCGCTCATCGTGCAAAACAAACGAAACGCGTTCTGCATTATGAGCGCCAAGAAATTGTTCTTATGAACCGGACGGCATTGATCTTCGCCGCGCGGCAAACGGCAATAGCGTAAATGGGCTGTTGATTTAAGGACGCAATTAAGCAAAGTGGAGAGGAGCCCCGTAGGAGTTAAGTGTTTCTAGTAAGTGTTTTCGCGCGTACGCTAATTATCCGTCCACCGCCGCCGCCGCCGCCGCCTAGCGTTTGTTCTTTTACTCGCGTCGTCGACAACGACGACGGCCGATCGATTCTCGAAGCGGAGTGTTTTGCCGCGAGAACGCCTCTCTTTCTCTCTTTCTCTTCGTCGTCGGGTATCCAAGAAGAATGACGGGCAGCTTCGTCTGGATGGGCTATATTTTTCCTCCGGGTTGCTCTCTCTCGCCCCGATTATACCAAGCACACGTCGGGCTTCCCCATTATTACCCTCGTGTGTGGCAAGAGGGTTAAACACCGACGGGGTATAGGACGGTCATCGCAAAGCGGTCGAAAGGTGAGAAATGACGTTTACAAATATAAGAATAGCGCGGAAGGGAGAGAGAACCGTCGTCGTCGACGAAACTTGTTTTTTCCGAATGTATAGCGTTAGATATGTGGAAGCACGTTGTATGTACATCACCCGTTGTATACCCGGCCGCTCTCTTCTGCGCGATTAATCACTGCCATCCGCTCGGTCCGGCAAGAAGAAAGGATACGCGAAAGAGGAAGTTGGGTTTGCGGGAGAAAAAAAAAGCAAAAGAAAACGAGGAAGAGTAAGGTAGAGCTCTTCGAGTGTATTGCGACTCCTGTCGCTTCGAGCGAGAGGATGCTTCATTGTCGGTCGGACCTCCGGTACGGTATTCCTCCGATCGACTCTGTACACCGCCGGCATTTGTCGGCACGTCTCGCGAAAAGAAAGAAAGAAAAAAAAGAAATAGAAAGTACTTGGTTCGAGTTGACTCTTCGAATCGCGACACGGTGTGTCGATTCACTCTCTTCTGTGCGGAGCTTCGAGAAGTAGCTTTAGTTACAACTTCGAAGATCTCGAGGTGCGCGAACGAGACGCCTCGATCGCGCCGCTTAAGGCGGAAAATGAAGTCGTTCCGAATCGATCGCGATCCTCGCTCTCATTTTCCTGCAATCAACAACGAAACGTTTTCTCGCGGTCTCGAGCCAAAATACGAGAGCTTCTGGAGATCTTAGTCCCGATGAATAGTGACGACGCGTACACAGTTGCTTTCTCTCCCTTCTTGCGAGCCACGAATTCGCTAGCCCGCGTGTCGGACTGTAGTAGTCGCTGCGGTCTTATTCGCGTTTGTTTTTCTGAAATCGAGTAAGTACTTGGATTTTTGGTGACGCAGCACGAGCGGCTAAAATCGGGCTTCACCCCAAAGCTTCTTTACCCCAGAGTTAGTAATGCCGTGAAAGCGGATTATTGTCCGTAACGATCTTGGGAGAAGTAATCGCGCAAAGCAGCATTTTTTAGATTTTTTTTTATTAATTTTGAACTCACTGTCGTAACTGTTCTTGTGTTTCTATCTCATTTTTCTCTATGTTGGGTTATCTTTCCGAAAGAGTGTGCAAATCCGAATGTGATCGGAATTCGGAGAGTGCCGGTTGTAACTAGGAAGTGATTCGGCCGTGCTGTGTCGCGTGAGTGAATCGGGTTATCGTTTGCGAAAGGAATCAAGAAGTGTTACCGTTCCGAGAAGCTATCCGTAGATGTTGCCGTTTCGAAAAACTATCGTATAAGCGATATCCCGTTTCGAGAAGCTATCGTACGAGCTTATCGGTTGCGAATATCGAGTTTTAAATCGCGCGAATTTCCGTATTGATACCTTCCAATATCGCGAACACACGCAATTTCACGTTTTATCATATCAGAACTTCACGTTTATTTGCCTCGCAAATCTATCATACTCTTGGATTAATTGTATCTATCTGCGAGCTATCGTGCTCTCTCTCTCGACCGCTTGAATCTGCTTGTTGAGAAATTTGTCGGCGGGATAAATCCTGCGCCGTCCGTGTGCGCCCCGTTCATCTCTCGCACCGCAGTGTAAAAAGCGCGCGCTTGAAGTTGCTCGACTCTTTTCATCGCATTCTTTTGAGCCGCTTATCGTGCACCAACATGAATATTATATGAAAACGGGGAAAAAAGAGAGAAAGAAGGAGAAGGACGAACCAGAGAGAACGGGACATCAGCGAAGAAAGCGACGAACTGTAAAAGTATGACAAAACAATTTTCGGAATGAGACGCGAAACGATAAATTGCCGCTGCGGCGGCGCGCAGAAGACCATAGCAAGAGAAAACGGTCTCCCGAGCATTTATTATTCCGACGTCGTGCGCGCAGTATGTCTATAAAGCTTGCGTACATCAAGAGAAAGAAAGAGAGAGAGAGAGGGAAGTCTGAAACACCCACTTTTTAAACTATCGTCGTCGCGACGCCCCCATCACAAATTTGCACGCGCGTCTACGCATTCAATATTCGCATTCGATCTTTTTTGCGCGAGAACTTCGATTCTCCAGTTCCGATCGCTTAAGGCGGCGCCTGAGAAATTGTTCATTGCTCTTTTTCCACGTGTGACGCGCAACGTGCGAGATAAGAAATTTCCCGGTTCGATAAATCACTTCTAGATCGAACCGGAGATATATTTTATTACGCGAGTGTTCCTGAGAAAAAGAGAAAGAGAGAGAGAGAGAGAGAGAGAGAGAGAGAAAACGGTCACTTTTTGTTGAGAGAAAATTAAATTTTTTTATTTCTCCGAATAACAATCTTTTCGATTGACCGATGGTTTTCACGAATCTGCTTCGAGAAAGGTTTATCTTTATGGGAATAATTCTTATTTGAAGATTAATCGTATCGCTCTATTTCTTTTTTCAACTGGTTATATACTAATTGAAAACAAAAAATATCCGAAAAAATTGATAACAACTCGGTTGGCTGAATCAATTTTCTCTTCTGTTTGTACATCGCTATCACATTTTTCCTAAAATAAAATACGAAAATAATATGCATGTTATCCTCTTTTCCCGCGGGCGAGATTCAGTTGCGGATGAAGACGCATGACGGACGCGCACGTTCAATATTTACTTTCACGGAGGAAATGTATACCGTGCGTTTAAACTACAAATTTTTTTAATCCAACCGGAGAAATTGTCTCTTTCTCTCTCTCTCTCTCTCTCTTTCTCTCGAGCGAACTCGGCAAACAGAATTTTTTTTCGTGGAGCGCGCGAGCCGCGTTTATCAATTCTCCATAAACAGCAAAGTTTCCTTCGCTCTGGTACTCCGGGGAAAAGTTTGGCGAAAGATTTTCGCGCGATACAATCTCTCTTTCTTTCTTTCTCTCACGCGTCGCCCGTTGTTGAGAGGGTGGACAAAACGAGCTTGAAATCCAGGCGGTTCGTAAAATACATCTCGTGCAAAAAAGAGAGCACGGCGATAGAAAAAAAAAAAAGCCTCGATAGTCGCGGAAGAGTGCGTGACGCGTCATCCAATATTTCTGGCGGAGGTTGCGCGCGCGATGTGCGTTGCGCGGTTTTTTTTTGTTTTTACATATCTCTCTCTTTTTCCGACCGAACTCTATTCGCCGATATCTCTCGGCGAGTCCGAAAACGCATAACTCTCAACTCGCCGCGCGCTTCGTAGGTAACGCATACATTTCTCGCCGGGTCCCGGGAACCCAACAAACGGGAACACATGGGTTCGAGATGTTCGCGGTCCAGGGACGGCTTTATACGTGAATCGATGCGCTTATTTTTTTGCGAAGCACAGCTAGAGAGGAGCTTGCTTCGATAATTACGCGAAGAAAGATGAAAGATGATTGCGTACACGCACATTTTAAAATCGCGTAATTTTTTTCACATGTGTTGTTTATTCTTCTCTTGAATCCGTTGGAAACACAAGACTCGAGCTTGTGTTTGCTCTCGCGAGTGCGAGATAAATTTGAAAAGCAAGTGAAGAAAGATCGCTCCGACGTGTGTGTGTGTACGTATGAACGTTGCTCGTGCACGGTACGGCATTTGTAGTCTCGTATAATTTTCCTAGGATTTTCCGAGTTTCCTCCTTTCCCGGGCCAGCAGCACCGTGTCCGTAGACGCGCAGTGTCCAGCCCTGGGCGTTTCTCGTACATGCATGCGCCCCGAGGTAAAGAACGATATATATAGAAAGAAGAAATAACTCCGCGCGCGATAATTCAAGGGTCGCAACCCTCTGCCGCCGCTGCCGCCGCCGCCGCCGCCACCTCGGTGCTTTCTGTCCCCGTGAGAGTAATGCCGGATCTCGGGACATGACCGAAAAAAGCGTCCTGTTTTCTCTCCCTCGTCTTTTTGCTCCTTCTTCTTCTTTTCTCTCCCTTCGCTATCCTATTAAAGTGCGATCTTGCGAATCTCGACTCGGCGCGATTCTCGGCTGTTTGGCGACTCGCTCGAGCGAAGTCGCGTCTCGTCTCGCGCGCGTTCTCTCGCTATGAATGGAGAATGAAAGGCTGTTTTATACGGTCATAAAGAGAAGGGGGTTGGCAATACGGATAAACGACGCGACGATAACGAATGATGTCTCTGTGATATTTCAACCGTCTTTTTCCATTCGTCTTTTCGCGCGTCTTTTTCCTTCCTCTCCGCGCGTCTCTCTTCCGTCTCGACGCGCGCGCGCCCGGCTTCTCGCGACACTTCCGGGGTCAAGATTCACGAGAGACGAGAGGGAGCGAAGCTCCCCCGGAGACGGGGGGAGGAGGGAGGGGAGGTGAGAAAAGAAAAGCGACAAAGGAAAAGGCTGCGCGGCCGCACCGGGTGGGAAAGATAAATTGCGGGCGGGTGGATGTAGCACGCCGTAAAGAGCGTGCTGACCGGTCCATGACGCTCCCGCGGCGGCAACTCCATGTTTATAAGTGGCAAATCGCGCATCGGAGATTCATGAATGCGCGCGCCAAGTGCCTTTTGATAGCCGCGCCGTTTACGACGAATATTCGTACACATACTCGCATATCGCTACGGAATCTAAAATTTGTATGGAAAACGCAAATTCACGTTTCAAATGCTCGATGCTTTTATCGACTCTCGGGGTCTAAGCTCGCGACGAACGCGCGGTATATACGAAGAGAGAAGACCCGGAGAGAATATCATCTTCCCGGTAACTTTTCTATACACTGTTACCACCCCTCCGAATCTTTGCGCAATCGAGAGACGCGGAGTCTCTAAACAAGCCCCGGAGAACTTTCGTATATCTGTACAGTAGTTATACTCGGAGAAATTCGCGCGCGCACGTAAATCCGAACAGAACTATCCCGTTCTAATCTAAAGACTTACTTACACAGCGAACTTCCAGCGCGGGTATTCCTTTCCGCGCAAGCGAGATATCCGAAAGTTTGACTGCGTCTAAGAATAGTCGCCGCGCACCAATTAATCTCGGAGTACATTTTAGACGTTTGCACTTCATTAAACGCGTAATCGCTCGATTAATGAGATATACGAGATACCGCGGCGTGAATTGCGGCCAAGTTTCGCGGATGTAATTGAGCTGTTAATCTTGAAAGTGGTGTAAGTCAAGTTTCGCGGTGCAGATCAAGATGCGACACAAGCTGCGAATTGATGATATACTCGTTTTAATGAAATTTTCGTTATGTCAATAATGCAAAATCGTTATCTTTTCACATAGAAATTTATAGATTTTTATTATTATTATTATTGAAGCACGATAGAATTTTCAGTTTTATCTATTGTAGATCACATCGCTATGTTTGATATCTATTACAAAGATGTTCCCAATCTGGCTTCGCGGTGAAATTAGGCTATCGATCTGTGACCTGTGACTTCTACCATCGGATGCATTATGTCGATTTGATTCGGCTCCCGCATACATGTATAAGCGCTTCGGTGTTTTCGAAACGCGGCCTGAGAGAAACGAGTGATCGTGATCGCGCATACGTCGCGTTACGCAGCTCGTGACGCCGTTCGCGGCGGGTAATGCAATCCGAACATCGAGAGAATCAACTCCGGAGAGAACGCAGATGTTTTACGTTTTCGAATTGCATCACGTGAAACTTCGATATATCGCGACGTATTCTGGGTATAGATCGTACGTTTTTCGAATTCCGACTGAAACAATAGTAGAAAAATTCTCAGTTTGATAAGAGAATTCTCGTTTGATAAGAAAAGAATATAAAAAAGAATATAGAAAAGAATCTACTTTTTTTTTTTATCACACAATTGTTATCAATTGCTCACCGAGAGCAAAAATGAATCGCAACAAAGGAGATAATGTAATTATGAACGTTAATCGCGAACCGTAACTGAGAAAAAAAATTCTCACGTAACATCTTTTTTCTCAACTTTGGATTCAAAGACGCGCTCCCATAGGATTATAAGCCGGGATGTCTGACCTCGTCCTATATACACGCGCCGTATAAAGAGCGGAGGAATCGCGCGGTGCCGACGAGATTCCGCACGAATTCAGCGCGCGCCTACAATGGCCCTAATGCCGGTTGAATGATGACACACGTAACAAACCGCATTCAACAAAAACTTTCCGGCCGACCGACAAATTGAATCCGACCAGCTTCGGAACTGCCGTCCGTCCGCGTGACGTTGGTGAGGAATAAGATCACTTCGCAGGAGAAGAAGAACCGAGTGTGCGTGCTCGCACGGGACGCTCGTTCGGGAAGTGTGCGTCAAGGGGGTGACGGCGTGTGCGGCGGATGGGAAGGGAGAAAGAAAAAGGTCCAGGATGCGAGTGGGAGCGGGAAATCCTTCGCGCGCGTAGGAGCGAGCGAGCAAACGCACGTGTAGAAGGGGAGGTGCGACGGAGATCGTGAGCGCGCAGTTTGGTGGGGATGAAAGGGCCGGTCGGCGCAGTCGCGCACTCGCAACCGAACTACTTCGCGCGGCGACGCTCAGTCTCGTCCGTTGCAATCCCGTGCAGATATACGTTCAATTACGGTGTCAACAGTGCTTAAAATTCCCGTTCTCGTGCTGGTGTGCCGCACGCCCGTCGCCACGAGGGTGATCAATAACACTCGTCGTCGTCGATCGCCGGATAGAATCCGCGCCGTGATTACTGGAAAATTTAAAAAAAAAAAAAAAAAACAAACCCACGAAAGGAAAGTAGGGAGAAAAGAGCGAGAGAAAATCTCTCGGAAACAAAGTTCGTGAAATCCGCGACGCGCGCGAATGCAAAATTTCACGAACGGTGAATTTCGAATTTCGCGGAACTTCGGACGAGAGCGAAAAGATTCTCGCGGTGTGTCGGCGGCGAGGTCTCGGGACGGTGACATCTCGACGGTGCGTGCGTCATTGCCCCGACAATAACGCGCGGTGAACGCGAAACACCGTCGCAAATGTGCGACGACTTTACGTGTTGAGAAAAAGTGACACTAGACGAAGATCGTGCGCAGATGTGGTCCCGCGTAGCAGTACCGTGTAATTTTGTTTACGCCACTTAACTACGCGCGGAAATACGCCGCGCGAGTGTGTTTTGTCTCAGTGAGCGCTTGTGAATCCAGTAGAGATTGCCGCTAAGATCAACGCTCCGAGAGAGCTTTACATCCAGTTTATCGAGATGGAGATTCGCCACCTGTGGCTAGAAGCGATCGCCGTTATCGTCACGATAACAGGTAAGGATCAAACAAGAGCTCGGTCCTGCCGTGACGTTCGTCTGGTCGAAAGATAATAATCGGCTACGATTTACAATCGCGAATCTCTCGTGTATGTTTATTCGGATGAATAACGTCCACGTAACGCGATGAAAAAACCTCTGAGAAGTTCGCACGGACCGAGATTTATTTTTTCGTATTGAAATCTTGCGAAATGTGAAATTTTTGTGAAACAAACTCGTAAGTAATTCATTGTAATTCTTGATCGCAAAACGATCGCGTAATTTTCTTTCTAAATGTGTTACATTTACGCGATATTTTGCAATTCTTGTTGGATACTTCCGTGCGATTCGCAACAACATATTAAGCTTCGTGGAACCGCGAAATAGGAAAAGTACCGAAGCAGGATATACTGTCCTGTAAAATCCGCTCGTTTTTGCACGTTTTATCGTGGGACCAAATATATGAAAGAACAAATCACTTTACTGATGAGTTGTGTTGTTCTATTACACGAATCAGCAAAACTCATGTCAAAACGGTAAATAGAACGTGACACAATGTGACGAATGTCAAAGTGAATGTCGTAAGTGACACTTGATTTAATGGAAAACTACTTTAAGTACGTCGAAAAAAATATCAAAACTTTATGTACACAGCAACTTGCACAATATTAAGCGTATCCCGATGTAAGCATGTAGATACAATAACAGTTGCGAGATTGTTTTTTTGTCGGTACGTTATCGGTCATGCTCGTGACAATATACTGTCTCGTAAAGGTCGTTTTCTGTATTGATCGCGAGCGATCGATCGCGAGGCGCAAACTTTGAACCTCAGCAATTGCAATTACTGTTTGCGACGACCGGAAACGATATTGCTTGCGATCATGCGGTCGGTTGCTTACGCTTGAACGCAGAATGACCTTAAGAGATATATCTTAAAAACACGAGAGAACCGACAAATAGATTTCGTCGCTCGCTAGAGTTCATAAAAATGTCGGATGTATAAGAATTGCTTAGCGGAGAGAATAACGAGGGGACAAAATTCAGCGACAATCTCGCTGCTGTACTAGCAATGCTGTACTTTCCATCTCTCGAGGCGGCAACTCGCCAAGACACCGCGGCGCTTCGCGCTTCTTCCGGCCGGGTAGGGAAAAACGGAATGACGAGACTAAATGCGTGTGTAAAGCGCGGAAAAGTATCTTCCCATAAAGCAACAACCTCCCCGCAAGTTACTCGTTCGCGCCGCATGACGCCTCTTCGCCATCTCCGCGCGGACAAAAGAGCCGTGCGAGATAACATCCGCGGACGGACTGCGTCGCGGAAACGTCTCGTCGTCCGCATTCCTCCGCGTGTAACGAGCGTTTCTCGTCGCTTTTACGACGGCATTTCGTTGTTGTTAACGTGAAGCCAGGCAAAGAGAAGGTCAGTCGAGTTACAAAGAGACCCCTATTATCGTGTTAGCTATTAACGCTGAGTAATAGAACTGATGCAATTACGGCAGATTTGTGGCTCTTGGTTTTTATTTTTTATAGGCATATCGGAGAATACGTCGAGAATTTACGACTATAACGCAGTTAATTATGAAAACATTTTAAATTATTTTAAACTACACATATATAAAAAACATATATAGAAGTATACATAAGAAAATTGACCATTTTCTAAGATCTTTTTAGTTTATAAAAAACTAAATACATTAAAAAAGTTTTATAAAAAAATATATAATATATATTCGAATCTCCACGTGTGTTAATTCACGTTTAAAGGAAAAAAATAAGTGTATACATATATATATATATGTATATATATATTTGCACATATCCGACATATTGGCTCGTATAAACCTAATACTTGTTATAATGTACAAACAAATAAGATATATAAAATTTGTTGCACTAAGGTATATATGTAAATCATGCAATATCGAACGACATAGCGGACGTGAAATAACAATGGCGCAAATTTGTAGTGCGAGTTTTTTTCCGTCAACGTAAGATAAAATTCTAGGGTGTGCTTACACATATTTTAACATTGAAAGGTGTTAACGTGTCGCTTCCTTTTTCGCTTCTGTACCGCGTTGAAATTATTATATTTATGGTAACATGTTATACGCGAAATTATTTTAATTAGAATGCGTGTGTGTGGTTTCTTCTTTCTGAAAAAAAAAAAAAAAGATAAACCGTTTATACGTATGCAACTAAAATATTTGTGGAAAATATTTTTCTCTTGAACACAAATGTTTTTTTCGCGTGAAAAGAGGCACACATTTTGTAATAAAATTTTTGTTTCGTTAAAATATTTATTTAAAAAATCAGAATAAAAATGTCTGGGCGTATTAATCAACGCGACATCGCCTCATTTCAAATTTTTCGCACGCGGAACACAAGAATTTGCTGCGCATTCTTACGCTTAATCGTGCACGATCTTTTATTCATACCCGGGGAAAATGTCATCAAACGACGAATATACCCGCCGATAATTCAGACGTTTTCGTTTGCGGGTGTTAAAGAAAGGCGCGAGTTTCCTTGCTCTCGGGGAGGTTATTTAATCGATGGCTCAATTTCGAGCGTTTAATTAAGGGTTTGCATCTTTGCTTAATTCGACGTCGTCGCGTCGCGGCGACGATTTCTCGACGCTATCGGCTCGCAAGCTCGTTTCCTTTTGCGTGGAAATTCAAATGCGACGGCACCCTTTGCAACGATGACGGTTCCCCTTTTTCCGCGTCACTCGTAGTAGCTTGATTACAGTCGCGAAACTCCATTGTCACTCCCGCGCAAACTCATTTGATTTCTCTCGCTTTTTCGACAATTGCCGAGAGACAGGGAGAAGAATCTGCGGGAGAGACAGAAAACAAAAGGATGAGTGTTTGGAGGAAGCTGCGAATCAGCGAAGTTGCTTCGCGTTTTCAGTACACAGCGCGAAAAAAGCTGATTTTCTGATTTAAAGCGCATTAGCTTAACTAAATAAAAAAAGAAAGAAAGTAAAAATTATCCTAATTTTTTATTTTTTTAAATTTTATTTATTATCGCTCCACTTTTCAAAAGCGTGTTATTTGCAATTTGCTCAAGACTTTTTGTTTTTAAGATCGCGCTAGACTGCTAATATTTTATAATTTTTAATATCAATACGAGAGTGAAAAAGAAAACAATCAACGAGCTCTTGTCTTTTTTACCGGGAAAAAAAAATGAGAGGGCAGTTTCCTCTACATGTACTCCACAGAAACCTGCTTATTTATTCATACAACAGCTTTAGGAATTTTCTGAAAAAATAATGTGATAATATTTTATGCAATAAGAATGTTGCTGTGTAATATCGCTTTGTAATACAAGCTTTGATTTACATAAAGAATTATCCCCATTATGCATATTTGCCGTGAAAGTATAAGTGTGTGAAATTAGTCGCACGTGTGTCACACCGCTCTGTTTAACGTAACAAAAACTAGCGTGGTACACATATCTTTCACAATTCACGGAAAATTTGTTTTTCTTGACAATCAGCGTTTTTTTGTTTTTTAATTGTTTTGTTTGCGCGACAATACAGATGTGCCATATTTACAGCGGCGGCGCGCGTTAAGATAAAGTAATTCGTTTAAATTTACGATGGAAATAGGAGTAATTCTCGGCTCGCGCAATTAGCGAGTTAAAAAACTACCCGTGAAAACGGGGTGAATTTGTAAATCGGGAGAACCGCGCGCGCGCACCCGCGCACCTCTCAACAACAAAGGATCGCCCAACATTTAATGCGAGAGAATTACGCTTGTACTCGCGTTCCGCGTGAATTTACTTACACGCCTGGCTGCCGTGCGAGCGCATTAGCCGCGTCCCCTCGAATCGGAAACTACGTGTATAGAGTTTAATTACAATTTTGATGAGGGTGACGTTAAGCCCGGGGAATATCACGATCAAACGTTGTTAGACACGCGCATACGCGGCAGGCTGATCTGTGGAGGCGGTTTGCGGTCGACGTATAAGGTCAGCGTTAATTAATTATGTGTTTGAGAAAAATGAGTCCTGAGTTTTTTTTTTTTTTTTTTCTATTTAAGTACGTCGCGAACTCTAAGTTCGCGATGCTATTGCGAGCGATTTGGAGCGTACGGACAAATATATTTCGCTTCTTACTCTTCCGGAAACTTGCAAGCGGAGTACCATTAAAGCTTGCTCACGCGCGCGCGCACGCAACGCGTCTCGCGGGAGCTGTCTTCAGTGCGCCGACGGTTGTTTGAAGCCAGTCGACGCGTGTATTGGAAGCGAAACCGCTGTCATAAGTAGTTATAATTGAGAGGCTACGTTGGCGAAATAGACCACGACCAACTAAGAATATTATTCGAGGAGACGATACAACATTTAGCGCGCGCTGCAAAAGGCAAGTTTCTAGACGCGATAAACTTCCGTCGCGATCGCGAATATTCGAGAGCCGACAAAGGTGTAATTTAATTTTTTAATTAGACAGTAGAGAGAGAGAGAGAGAGAAGGGGAGGGGAGAAAGTGAGTTACGTGGAAATATATTTGCGGGTAATGGAACACGACGTCTTACACAACGTTCATGTAGTAGATATCTTAACTGTAAAGTGAAACTGCGTTAGATATTGAAACTTTTTCTGCCACGTTCATCCTCTTGCGAGCTTATCACCGTCCGAGTACAAAGACCTCGAGAATCGTGTTCTATTTCACCACACGTTGTAATGATAATATTGCATTGTGAGACGTGTCGCTAAACAATAATTAAAATTAATTATTGCTTGTAATGATTCACGTTAATTTCATGTTGCGACGTGTCAATGGATATTTTCTATTTGTTAAAATACTCTTCTTAATGCAATTTAAAAACTTGTGCATTTTTAAACATGACAAATATTGATGTTTAAATTTTGCGAACCGCATTAATGTAAAGTAATAAATTTTACTCATTACTCAACAATTGTTATAAGTTTCGTGGTCGGTCTTTCTCTCTTTTTCTCTCTTTCTCTCTTTCTCTCTTTCTCTTATCGCGTCTCATGGTACCGTTTCTGCTAGGCTCGGTAACATTAATCTTAATTATTGTGACTACGATGTCCGGTGTCTACTCGCGCAAACTTGGTTTGTGTCAATTACACGTAATAACTAGTCGATGTAAAGTTGTGTAATTTGCAAAATATATTTTCCTGCTGTTAACATTCATTTACTTTGCGAAGAAACTACGCGTGTGACGCACGAACGTGTGTGTGACCGCGAAATTTAAAGAAACGGATATTTAAAATTAATTACGTTTCCTATAATTATATGCGCTTGCAAACGCGTGTAATGTCCTTATTATCGCGCGGAATATAAAGTCCTAATAATATAAATGGCGTTCCGTCCCGCTGCGTGTCACACGATGATAACATCGTCGCCGCTGTCAGACTCGCTAATATTAATCTTAATCATTGGCTTCTGTGGCAGTAACTGTCGTGTCCGGTGATTATCCACATTAGCTCGGTTTGTCATGCACCATTTGTATTTGGCGAAAACGCACACCCGTGTGTACTCTCTTGCGTAAATTAACGCATTACTCCCATGTAATTTCTTCTTTCGAACATATATAGCTGTGTGTGCGTAAAATATTGATTAAAATTCACGAACGCTCGCGAGAATACGCGGGTTCGTGCAATATCGGATATGCCTTTTTGTTCGACGCTTGTGTGTATCGCAATTTTAAAAGTTTAATCAAGCAAATCGTGATATATATACTTTTTTTTTTCCCCCCCTCCGCGTTGCTTCCTATCTCGTTTGCGCGCCCCCCGTAGTTGTTCGTTATGCAATGTTTACGCGTATCCGCCAGCAAGGACAATATATATTGGTTAGAAATTAAACAAAAATAAGAATAGTTTTTGTTTTTTATACGTTTTAGAGAAATGCTGAAAATTGTAGGAAAAATTAGAAAGATAAAAAAGTACACACTTCAATTAGAGAAGTTACGTTAATTTATTTTAATCTCAGTTTTCTCGAATTTATATTTACGTCTCGACTAAAAAGATATCTGAGAGACGCCGACGAAACATTTGGCGGAAACATTCTGATTTTTAATTCTGCGCAGTTTTCCAACAAGAATTGACACACTACGCAAAAAAAAAAGAAGAAGAAGAAGAAGGTCATCGTTGCTTTTTCTGACTATATTATAAGCTGCACATTTTTCCATCAGCCCGAACTTTCACAGAATGCTATTAATTTTTTTTTTTCTAGCCAAGCATCGTAATGAACTTTATAATCTCTTGTGCTTGAATAAGGGCGTATAAACTTTGTTTTAAATACCTCGCGCGCAAAAAGAATCCCAAGGTTGCTACACATCATCAAAACTCAGATCGGCTTACCGGTTAAATACTTCGCGCCGCAGCATTTTATTTTCAGAGAGAGATGTTTGATAATGAAACGATTGTTATTTCAAACAAAAATTTGAATTTGCTCTAATAATGTGCACCTTGTGGTTTTTTTCATTAAAAAAAAACAGGAATTTAAAATGGACGAATAGTTCTTTTACGCATAAGATGTAAAAAATAAAATGTACGCAAATCTCTTACATTTTGTTTTCTTCGAGCGGTTCACTCGGATTGAGTGTCAAAAATGAATAATATTCAAATTGCTTTAACACATGCGCAAAAGACACATACTCGACGTTTTTATTGGAAACAACGCTTGTGCGATTGAGATTCGCGAATTTGTAGAGATCAAGCGTTTAATTGGAACACGTTCGCCGATATCAGTTATATCAGGTTGCAGTTTACACGGAAATCGCCGCTTACATGAGAACCAGTCTCTTCCTCTTTCCGGTCCGGAAGCTCGGAGCGCGCCTGCAGTCCGGCACTTTCGAGAGAAAGAGGGAGAGACTTTCGCGATATCCGTACAATGTCAATCTTTGATCGTAAAAGTATAAGTTATCTCGTTAAACTCCGGAGAATTCTCCAATAACTAGAAAACTCCTCTTTGAAACTCGTAGAGCCGAGAAAGGACTGCCTTCTCCGCGCGAGATTAAGGGCGGCGGGTTTTTGCAACTGGAACAGGTGGGCGTTCGTTCCACCTGGCGATCCGACCGTAGGTTGAGAGAAGCGAATGTTCTCGGCACGTAACACCCACACTCGCATATATCCCCGTTAAATAAAAAGAAAAAGAGGAAGCGTTGTCATTGTGTCTCGAGCGGACACAACGCGATCTCAGAACCCATGGGAAGCTGTAATTTCATCTTGCATTAGTAGAGAAGTCTCCGCGAGATATGGCGAATGTGTCTTTACGACTCTCGCGGTCTTTGCCACGCGTTACCGGCCACCGAGGCGAGAAAAGATCCGGCAGGGCTTTTGAATGAACTTGGTTCGCTCGTATTTCCATCGCGGCCTCACACGATCGTGGCTTTTATGACCGCGCGACGATGATAGTTGCGTCAAGTACGCGCGAGTGTTTTCGAGAGAGGAAAAAAAAAGAATTAAACACACCGAATGCGAATCCGGGCGACAAATGCTGCATCTTCTTGCGCAAGATATAATTTAATTTAATAATCGTAAAAATATCAGAGAAATATCTACGTAGTAATTTTAAATTTATAATAATTTAATATTACATTTTTGTGCAATAGCAATAGAAAAAAATATTAAAAAATAAATATCCATGTTGAGAAGGAAACTATTCGAGGAAATTTTCAAATCACACTCAGGCACGTTGGCAGCTTCGAAATTAGTCGGTTTTTATGTGGCTCGCCCGAGTCCTAGATTCGTCTTTTGCACAGCTCCAGCAGCTTGCAAAAAAACAAAGAACTTTATCGCGGACGAGTATAGACGCGCGCAAGCAGAGGCGAAACAAAGGGTTTGTCAATTTTCGTTTCTATTCCTGTGGGAGAGGCCTCGACGTGCGGGAAAGAAAGTAGCGCGCGAAAGACGGAAAGAAAGGAGAGTTGGAACGGAAGAAGAAACAGCGAACCGTAGAGCAATGAGTCTTTGGAGACTCGTGCCAGGTAAACGTCTTGGATCTGTCGAAGCTCCGAAGCGAAAAGAGACACTCGGCAGGAAGAATCGAGGTTTTATCTAGGTACACGGCGATTTATCTCTCTAACGGCCGGTTGACAAGAATTCTCGTTATCGTGAACAAACCGTTTCGGTAAAGAGCCTGTCGAAGGTTCTGCCTGAATGAACTCAGAGAGAGTTTCGCGACCTACCAATAATTCTGACATATACACACACACACATAAGTCATTAAGTATGAAACTTTATGTGTATATATATTTGTGTCGAGTTTTTCGCACTTGTAACCTAATATTATGTGTATACACACCTCTTTGTTAACTCTTGTCGCTTGGAGTTGGATAACTTTATGAAACATTATGTATCTCAACCGAGCTTATCAATAATTGATGACGACATGCACATACATACATATTCACCCACCGTAATAAGTTAAAACATAGGGAAATACACTTGATATAATACACATGGCAAACAATAAGTATATCGCATAACACTCGTGGTTACATTATGACTCTAATACCAAGATGAGTAAAGATTAACGAAACTTACGGAACTCGGATCGCGCTCGCAAACGTATAATGGCGTTGGCTAGTAGCCGAAGTTACCGGTTGCTAACCCTCCTCCCCCTCGCACCCCACCTCTCTCCGAGTGCGGGAACCTCATTTACAATTCAGTAAGCTTTGTAACACTCGTACACGGTATAATGGATTCAGCTCTCGAAGTAGTCGCGCCATCGTTTGCCGCGAGCGTGTCACGCACACGCCTACTAAAACTAACACGGAGCTACTTTATAATTTATATCGGCGCGGGAAGTGGGGGTGGGAGAGTAAATGTGGCAAATGGAAGCGCAATAAACGGCTATTATTTCACGGCTAATAGTCGCTTCAATATTTATGCGCTCTCTTCTCTGTTTTGTGCGCGCACTTTTTTTTTTCGGTATTGTGCCTATTTTTTGTCAACACAGAGGCTGCACAAATTGAAGAGAGAGAGAGAGAGAGAGAGAGAGAGACGGAATGTCGTCATAATCGGTCGCGTTCCCAACTTTCCGCGCGCATGAGCGAAAAGTTCTCTTTTTTTTTTTTCTTACTTTTTCTACCTAAGAGACAACTTCTCGAACTTTTAAATGACTTCGCGGTTCTTCTCGCTTCACGTTAAATTACCCATGATTTCAGAGATGTTTGCGCGCATAAATTTCCGCGGTTGCATTGGCTTGGCAAACCACGCGCGCGCGCGCGCGCACGTACAGTTTAGAAATGGTAATGGTTTTCGCATTATGGATCCTGAGGGAGTAACAAAGTAATGATAAGAATAACACATAGCCTTTCGCGAATAACACAGTTGAGTAAAATATAATTTTTCATCGCCATCTCTCTCGCGCGAGAACAAGTTGTTCTCTCGGCCTCTCCTTTGCGATCGAGAAACGAAAGTTGCTCGAAGAAGTAAGAATTCGAGCGGATATGTATAAATAATAGCAGCGAAAAAAAAAATGAACTGGAAAGATACAAAAATCTGTGAAAATGTTTTTCGCAAGATGGACGATAAAAGTTCTCTATCCAGAACGGAATCTCGATGTAATATTTACGCGAGAAAAAAAAAAGCGAACTCTCTACATGCGCACAGTTGAAAATTTAATTGCGTCATATTATATTTAAATTTTTAGTAACCGTATTAAATTGCAAATGAGAAAGTTTGAGAGTTATAGCCGCAATAAAGTCTGCGCGTCTGGGAAAAAGTGTTGAAGCATTCGAGGTTTCTCTCACATGTCAGACGAAATGTGCGCGCAAGTGGGAACCGAGAGGATTGTAAAGAGACAAGCGCGAGAGAGAGTCGAGCTTGGGCGGAGAGAAGGAAAAAAAAAAAAGAAAGATCCCCGTGTGTAATTTTAGCGACGTGCGTAAATGTAAAGAGACGGCATACGCCGAGGGTGAAGATGGTTTAATAATACACACGGACCGTCCAACTGGCGCGAGTACGATAATAAACGATGCGACGTGTGCGCGGGCGCTGATACGCGCGCGCGCGTCTTTTGCGAGAGGTGGATTTATGTGATTATTATCGTTACATTCGTTGACGAGGGAAATGAGAGAAGAAGAATGCGATTGTCGGCTCTTGCTATGACGGATAATACAATGCGCGGAATCACGCGCATTTTTGCCGCGGAATTTCCCGTAAAAGCGTCATCGCGACAAACACACCGACCGTGATGATTAAATTTGGACTACTGTTACGTATTGAATTATTTATACACAAGACACGATGCAATGTTTATTTGTTTTACAATGATACGTTTAAATAAGACGAATACAAATCGATATATCTCTTGGCTTTTCGCGCGCAAGAAATTTTATCAACGTTATGACATCGAGCGCGTTGTCAGTGATAAATAGATTCTCGTGCAATATTACTCGCGTCTCGGAATTTAGTCTCGCTTGTGTACACGAGATTTTTCACGTGTGATATCGCGCTGCTCATCGATATCTGGCGAGGACTTGCGGAACATACATTCCTGCCTGTCCCGGCCATATAGCGCGATGGTCGACTTGCGCACACGATATTGCGGTGATATAACGCGTGTGCCGAAATATTTGTCGCGCGTTACTGCGTGTCCTATGTGTGTGTGTGTGTGTGTACGAATGTACGTATGTATGCGAGGACGTCCTGCAAAATATTCCGCGCGCTAGTCCTTCGATTTCGGTGCTTTAAGGACCGCGTTCTTAAAGAATATACGCAGCGCGAATTGTTCGAAACGTTTGTCGTAAAAGTAACTCGCGGAATAACTTTACACCATCCCGGTATTTTTACATCGCCGCGAAAATTCACGACGTTGTTTATAACATGAATGTTGCGATAGTTTGCGAGATACGCGATTGTACGTAATTCTACGGAAGAGAATATGGGTGCGAGAGGTTGAGTTAGAGATATAAGAGCCAGGGAAAATCTGATAACGCCAGGAAGGAGGAGCTAACTTCTCATGGCGTTGTTCTAAGTTAAAATAACAAATATACCGCGTCTTGGGCTAAACGCGGTTGTAAGTAAAGAGCTTTCTCTTCGTGAAATAAGCTTCAAGACGAGAAAATTGATAAAAAAAAAAAAAAAAAAAAAAAAAAATCGCTGAATTTTCTACTTTCCGCGAATAGTTAATTCACAAGGTTTTTATTATTGTGTAAATTTTTTATTCTTATGTAAATTTTTTTTTATTATTACGTAAAATTTAAGTTTGCTTGGAAAAAAAATAATGAAAAGTGTTTGTATCCTTTTGTTAAATATAAAAATTACCGTGTGATGAAAAAAAAAGGAGAAGGAGCGAAGACAGTGGAACGGAAGGTTAATAAACAAACGTGTACATTCACTGGGCAAGAAAATCTTTGACTATAGCCGTGTGGCCTTTGTTGCGCGAGCGCTCTTTGTTTGCCGGGTATACTTTTGGGGAATAACTGGTGGCGGTGCCGCGCGCGTGTAGTTCTCTCGTTAGGGAAACGCTGTTGGGCGTCGTTGAATTTTAAGGCAAGAGAGAGAGACAGAGAGAGAGAGGAGGCAATGCCGAAGGGATTCTGGCGCGGAGTATGTGGCAGAGCGAGAGCGCGTGGATTTCTTTTTTGCGGAATAACTGCAAGAGAGAAATGTCGTGGTTGCTGCGGCAAAGCACGCAACCTCGACCCTAACGTTATCAAAATTCCAACTGTCTCGCTTTCCTCTCGCCTGCATACTATCCTCTTTCTTCTCTTGCACGTTTTCTCACATTCTCTCTCTCTCTCTCTCTCTTTCTCTGTCTCTCTTTTCTAACACATTTTGGTACTTGCTGATACTCCTTGTTGCGAACGCCTTCTACGAGCAAGAGGCATTTCCCACGGCGCACCACGGGACGAGCCCGGGGGTGTGAGAGGATGGTAGACTTCGTGCATAATTCGGCAAGAAATCCCTACGGGATGCGGGAAACCGTTCGAGAGTAGCAAGCGCGCGCTAGGTTTTCTTACCATGTACACGCGCCTTAATTAATCCCCTTTCAATTAGACGCCACGCCTTTCTTCACGTTGTGACAAAGTCCCAAGGCGCGGAAGCTAATGCCTCCACCTGCAGTTAACACCTTCCCGAGGACGTGTAGATAGAAGCAGCTGCTCTTATTACTGGTCTAACGAGCGAATCGTGCTTATTCCTACAGGAATGACGCGGTTTGCGAGCTTATCGCGCGGATATGAGCGCTAATCTCGCGTTTACTTTGAATTTTATTAACAAATACACCTTCAACAAAGTTTTCTCAAAGAAAACTTGATTCAATAGATTTTGTTTTGTCTTGAAATCATTTTGTAAATTGGAGTCAAAAAGCTGATATTAAATTTTTTTGCATTGTGATCTGCTTCAATAATCGATTATAGCGTAGGTACATGAAGATGTTTGATGCATTCGCAGAATTTTCGGTATTAGTAGTGGAATTTGCGATATCAGAAAGTCTATTACAGAGGTGCGTTGAAATAGTGATAGGAATCTAAATGTATCGCGCTACGTTCATATTGTGTTATCACGGACGCGGTGGCGAGAGATACTTTTGCCAGTATTACGACGCATCGCACGTGAAAAAAGTTTCTTAAATTTCGAACAATTATGCATACGATACCATCGCACTTTGAGATCTAGTGTGCATTGCACAGAGAATATGATTTATCCGAATTTTTATAATCAATACAATGTGTTTTCAAAGTTTCCTAAAATATCTTTTCTATGATCAAATGTTTCACTAGCTTTTAATGTTTTTTTTTTTTTTTTTGTTAAATTTTACACATTGATGCCTATTATTTAGTGCGCACTTGCAAAATAAATATTTATTCACTTTTTTTGTTTTAAATTTCAACAGCCAGGGAAAATCAGAAATTAATTAATATGTTCTCACGCGAGTTTGTCACTAACAAAAAACGGGTTGTTACAATTCTGATAGATTTTTTAACGAAATTAAAAAAATATTTATGTTTTTAATTATTTTTCAAATCTTGCTTTGTATAAAAAAAAAAAAAAAACAAAAAAACAAAAATCATTGTCGACAGGTAATTAAACAAAACTATGGACTTTGGAGAAATAACAATTAAACGTGAAAACCGCTGATATATGAATATATATCTCGAAGAAATATTTTACAATTCTTTATATGTTCTGGGAAAAGTTTTTTGCGAAAAATATATATCGCAAAAATTACTGGAATTTATATTGAATTTCTATGAGAAAATTCTCATTAATCATCGTTCCTTCTTTCCTTTGGCAATAATAAACGATACGCTGTCCACCTACGGGAGAGGGAGAAGCGTCGATAAATTAACGATAGTTACCGGTCATCTTATGAAATTCCGCTAATAAGTTCCGGATTGCATTCGTGTGTTACGAACTTCTTCGTCGATACTCTCCGATCTAGCGAGAAGAACGATGGAAACCGACTAGCCCCCGAGGGGATATCCCGCAATATAGAGAAACGGAATCCAAGCGGATATTCTCACCGAGGCAGAAATAACTACACATGACTTGACAATTACAGAAATAAGCTACGATATTTGCCGCATACACGCGAATCTTTTTCATATCCGACGAAACACACATTCTGTGACGAGCGATATTGTTTCTCGCTGAATAATATATACATATCGCTCACGTAATTTTCCGATTGCTTTCTTTTGTTCTCGCAAAAATTCTGCGCGCGCAGTTGAATTAAATTGAAACTTATATTGGAATAAAAATAAAAAAATTGTTTGCGACGCTCCCCTGGAAATTTTCGACATTTTTAATCTTACGATCAAGACGCAGATTGATTAATATTAAATGCATGCGCTGCTTAATCCGCGATAATACAGGAGAACGAACAGATGTATCTTCTTGGGGTGAAGGGGATGTATCTTGGCTCTTACCCGGGTGGGTTTTGAGTAATTATCTCTCCCCAAGGCGTCGTGATGACGAAGTCCGCGTATTCCCCGTGTAATTACCGGCTCTTTACGGATCCAGACGTCGTTTCGCATGCAGATATATATATATATATATACTACTACCCTGTTTTCTTTAACCCGCCTGCTAACGCTGTCTACGTTAATATCAGATGTAAAGGATCGAGGAGTTGAGTGCTTTGCCTCGGTAATCGCTTATAGAAACCATCCGGCTATCCCGCTCGAGCGGTATCAAACCCGTTAACTTGTATCAAAATTCAATGCTGTCTAATTGCTCACTTACTCGCGCTCGCTGACTTAATTGCTCTACCGGGAGATCTTCGAGACTTCGAGAACCTCGTCGGTCAAAGTGCCGGCGCGGGTTGAATGCAGAAAATTTGGCCAGTTGGAAACAAACTGTGTAACGTACGCAGCCACTATACACACACATACACACACACAGTTGCTCCGAGACCGGCACTTCGATCGCTCCCCACAGTCAAGAGCGTGAACTCGCGGCTTGAAATTTCGCCCGTGAAGAGCAATCGGACATATTTATACACGTGAGAGTCGAACTACCAATGCAAATCGGAAATAAAATCCGTTACCTCGCAACGAAATGAAATTTATCAATTCGATTGAAGAACATTTTTTTAAGTTTTTAATTCCCATTACGACTACGGATTATTTGTACGTAAATCCACTGAAGAGAGAGCTTTTTTTTTTTTTGGAAAATAAATGCAGTTTTGCGCACTAATAACATCCGCGGTTTGATTCTTTGCACAAAGTTTTTATCTTTCAATATTTTTGAAAATTCACCAAGTTGGATAAGTCGCGCAGGATTCGATTGTTAATAATATATAACGTTAATTTTCTTTCTCTGAAACGTAGTTACAGCTAAAAAACAGAATGTTTCAGTTAACTTCTTACGTAACTGCTCTATATCTTTGCTCGCACTTTTTTTTTGCATTTTTTTTTTTTTTTTTATCAGTAATGCGAGGAATAGAAATTGCAGCGGTGAAACTGCTGTTTCAGAAACTGTTCGCGGAACGAGTCGTCAGTTCCGAGAGACATCTTTCTGACGGTTGTAAATGCGGATACTGTGATAACTCCACGTTTCTTTCGAGTCTGTTTGACTAGTTGTTTTAATCTATGCTCACGCAGAGAGCGTAGAACAGGCGAGTGTTGTGCGCAATCGAGTTTCGCGGCGAGGGGGCGGCGACAGGCTTTCGTTAATAAGAGCGTTTCACTTTCACGGACGCGGCGAATTTCGCGCGCACAAAGGCGACTCTCTCGCATCGACTGGCCTTTAATAGCCCGCAGATACCGCGTGTATTCCACGTACATCGTCAGTGAGATGTGACTTATTAAATAGACTTTAGCACATTCTCGTGGCAATTAAGACTCGCAATAGGATATTTCCCGCGGACGACGACCGATGACGTCGTGTTTCGGAAGTACATATTGATTCCTTGACGAACGTTCGCGCGACATCGATAAAATTAACTCGAGCACACTCTCTTCTCTCGTCTCTCTCTCTCTCTCTCTCTCTTTCGCTCACTCGCTCTCTCGTGCACTTCCCGACGCGATTAACTACCAATTAATTTTAACGCAACGCCTGCATCTATTTGAGCAATTATTTTACGTAATGGGCGCGCTTCCTTCTTTATGCGCGGTAATAGCGCTTCCGAGTGAAGCACGGAGGCAATTAAATCCGGTTAACAAACTAACAATTAAACAGTGCTCTACATTCACGCGTACGCGTAGTCGGACCGTTTCGGCTACTGTTTGTTGTGTGCCGGAACATATAATGAGGCTCACTCCTCACTCCCGCTGCTGCGCGATGCTTTACACGTCCTCGATTTGGAATATAAATTTGTTTTCCAGATGTTTCTTGTGTTCAAACATAGTTACACACAGGATGCACCGCGCCCGGGTTATATTGCAAATGTGTAGATGTTGATCCGCGCGCACGCACGCTGTTTATTCACGTCTAACGCGCGTGTTTGATTCGGTGTGTATTTTGCGACAAAAGCTGACGTTACATATGGAAAAAAAAAAAAAAAAGAGAAACGTCACGAAAGGGTCCGCAAAACAATTTAAAAATAATATAATTTATAATAACTTATTTATGATGATTGGAGGGAATATCGAATTTATACTCGCGTGTAGTAAATACATCGAAATATTTCGTTCTAATTAAAATTTCTCAATGTAAACATATTTCACATTAACCGACACGTAATTATTTTCTTGTTGTATCACTTGCATCGGTAATACGAGTATATACTCGTATTACCTCGTATTACTCGTATATATGTGTTTATGCACAAAATTTGCACATTCGAGTTTTGATTAAATGTACCGAGCGTCTGTCGTGTATACATCTACGCGTGTTCGGACGCGGTTTCAATATTCGAGGTTTCTTCTTCGTATATATAATAGATATCCAGCGAGAAAAATACTGTGCATTATCCGCCGTCTGTTACCAATTACGTAACGGATTATTGAGAACACGGTCCGTTTTCTCGACCGAGAGCGTTTCACGGCCGAGATCCAACAGATGCGCGTCGCGGCATCAAAGCTCGCCGTAGCTCGGCTCGGTCTGGCGCGCAGCATTCGACCGCGGAATAATTCAGATCTTGTGGAAAAAAAAAAAAAAAAAAAAAAAACAAACTAAACGAGTGCAATTTATAACACACTTTTTATTTCGTTGTAATTTCGCTGCCAATATATATATTTTTAAATCAAGTGTCGCGATGTTTGCCACAATAATCTGTGGCGCGCGATTAACGTTTTTTCAGGCGGTTGAATTGCAGTTTATTCCATTTTTTCCACACGTTTGAAGCTGATATAGCTTTAATCGTGTGATTTAATGTTGACTTCAAATATAAAACGGTTGTTTATTTGTGATATTAAATTACTGCCTGTTTCAGTATTATCTTTGTCTGATTGAATTATTATTTTACATACGACGCTTTCATTTGTCTCTGAAATGTTTGTGAAATATATCTTCTGTGTTTCTTCTTATATAAATATCCGAGTTTCTGCCTGTTCTTCTTGAGCTGTTGTAAAATACTGGCGAGGCGACACCGTGATAACGGATGGGACGACGTTCTTTTGGGTTTTACGTGTCTATCGGCGTCGAGGTCGGGGCAAAAAGTCGGATTAAAAGAAACGACGGTGGCGGCAGCTGCGGCGAATCGATCGTAGGTAGGATTGTGTCGGACGCTCGATCGTCCTGGGAATAATTCATACGTCCTCTTGCGAAATTTTTGAAGAAAATGTTACGTGAGCCACGAGTCTCGAGAGCCGTCTCACCCTCTTCACCGGCGAGTAATTGATTTTCCTTGCTGCCTTAACACCCACGATTCAACGCGAACTTTTTTACACTTTTGCCGCAGCTTTGGCATCGATCCGGACACGCTTCGCGAGTCAGACAGTTTCCCGCTTAAAGTAGCAGCAATATTCGTTCGACTTCGCCTATATAACAGGAGAGAGAGAGAGAGAAGGGAGAGAAGAGGCGTTTATTGCCGCGCTAAAGCAAACCTTTTAAAACCAGACGCTAAAGAAGTATATGTAGATTAGAACTTATACGCGCTGAAAGCGCAGAGAGAAAAGGGAAGACGGGTAACGGGAAATTTAAAGCGCGCTTGCGATACTGTTTACTCATCTAAATAATATTTGCCGTCTAACGTAAATAGCTTTTATTTCTATGGAACTTATAAAAGAATTTCGAAGTTACGCGTTTCAATATTTTTTGGTTAAAATATTTGCACAACTTCCGAAGTTTCGTATGATTGAAATTTCACGTTCAATGTTTCAAACACACACACACACACACACACA
>QVNW01002106.1:0-71574 GCA_014825475.1 Pseudomyrmex flavicornis
CTTTTTAATTTTATCGTTTAAGTAAATTTAAACTGCTAAATGACAACTTTAGTTTTATATAATAGATATTTTTAGCAACATGAGATTTGTTTTACTAAGTTTGAAAAAATGTGTGCTATCGAATTTTCTACACGACTGCAATTTATACGGCTCTTTTTCTGTTTCGATCTTTTTTTTTTTTTTTTATGACATCATCAATTTTCGCGAATACAGAAATGTACAGTCCATTTTCTCAGCGCGGACATTTGTCACTAAAACATGGCTATTCGATTCCGTTTGCTCGATACACATATCACGTCCAACGTCAACGTTAGATGAGAAAGCACACACACTTGGAGATTAATATATACCTTGATATATACTATATACTATATATATATATTTATTTATTTATTTATATATAGTATATAGTTATTTTAACAAAATTGGGTTTTACGCGTAGCGTAATTTCTCCGCCGATAAATCATCGATGCGAAATTCTCTTGTAAAATACGTATCTACAGGAAAAATACGCCTCACTTCTCTGTGCTCGTTGCTTTTTCTAATAAAAAATAACATTGAGATACAACACGCGCGAACGACCGTTCGATCGACGTGTATTTGTCTTTCGCTTTTTTTTTTTTTTGTTTTGTTTTTTATCTCGGTTGTTGCACTCCCAGCAGATCGCTGATGTTCGCACCGCAAATATGTAAACGTTCACGTGCGAAAAATCAGCACTGCCGTTATTGTGGCTTTGCGCACGCAAACTTTCACAATCCTTTTCAATCTCAGCTTAGCCGAAACAAGACCGAAGCTCGACGGTGTGTTTACCGAAAGAAGAAATCCGAACTTTTCTACTTATGTGCATTCGGACTCAATCACGCAGCGTTCGAAAAATGAGAGAAGAAATTCACACAATACGACTCTGCGTGAGTGTCGCGTGATCGAATCATTAGTCTGAAGAAATCAGAAAGTTTTCGCGCGAGATTTTTTCGAAAATGTTGCGCTCCACTTTATTCCGCGACAAAATTCGATTCCTTTAACTTCAAACACCATGCATCACAAATCAAGAAACAAAAATAACAATTGAATTAAATTGTTTTATAGAATAGGTGAATGACAATTACCGGTAAATTTTTACGAGTCTAAAACTTCGCAGCATACTGTTAAATCCTATAGATATATATAAAAAGTCGAGGGGCAGGAGGGATAGGACATCTACGTAAAACCTGGTGCTGTTCATGTAATGTTCTCTCATTTTCGTAGTGTCGGTTTGCAGCACGCCGTCTTCCAAGTATCCCATTCGCACGTGAAATAATATGTCGAGTACGTATAAAGTATCCGAGAAATAGTCCAGTAAGAACCACACCATACACGTCTCCCCTACATTCGCAAGCAAAACAAAAAAAAACGCTCATTTCAGTACATATGACAAACACACACACATGCTACTTATCTAATTAAATACTTAAGCGCGTGACACTACACTATATTTTTTTTTTTTTACAGGCATCTTTTCTCCGTAGTATAATAATTTCCTAATGTAATATCTTCGAAATAATAATAAGTAGATTTCTTCCTCAAAACTTTTTAATTCAATAAAAACTACCCTATTTTCGAGATCGGTAGAAAGTTATTGTTACGACCAGTATTGATCGTCATTATATCTAGACCGTGGCGTTTTGTACTTGCGATTGAAAAATACGTGATTTCTCTCCTCAATGTTCTGCAGCATACATGAAAATTCCCTCCCTTGATGCTTTTATTTTCTGTTATTTTCAACGTTGCAGCTTTTTATTGCTTTCTACATTATAAGCAAACCTATTAACCCCTGCTTAATATTCTATTAAAATATAAATTAAAAGTGTTTCACCGCAGAGGCTGTACTTTTTTTTATTATAATAATTAATTTCTCGGATATTTGTACAAGAGCTGAAGGAAAAAACCGTAGATTGCGATGCAATTTAATAATTTAGTTTTTACTCATATATATATATATGTTTTAATTACACGTCTCTTGCTTCGTGTGTGGCCGGCCCACTTTCAAGACGTAATTAATTTTTCCAGAAAACTGAACTACTAATCTACTTTCCAAAGTTCGATTTCCTTCGGACCTTAGAAGCCGTACGTGGCCTGACACACGGCCCATATAAAAACCGCCCTTGCAAACGCGTTTACGGAATTCGAAAGAAGTCGTGAGCGCACTGCGGAATTACTAACCGTTGATCTCCTGGAAGGCAAACCTATAGATGATCACCCAGAAGTTGTAAAGAAAGGCAATGGAAACCACCATCGACCAATAGTAATAGAGACGTCCCGCAGGATCGAAGATGATGGTTCTCTTCGATCCCGAGTGCCCGGCGTAGCCTCTACTACCGCGTTGCTGTTGTTGCTCCTGCACCGTGTATCTCCTGAGACAATAATTCAACGAATAGTCCGCTGATCAATTGCCCTGTGAACGCCGTTCTTTTTGCGCGACACGATCATTTTTTTCCGTGTCACTGTTCTGCGAGGATTCGCATGCATCAATGTAAAAAATTACGACAATACTCGAAAGTATATATTGAGTGTACGAGAGAACAGCAAAAGAAATACTATGTACAAAGAAAAAGCAATTTGCGTGATTTCGCACGTGACTTCGTCGAATCGAAGAGAAACAAATGACTTCTATGCGCTACTGAGTCCAAGATTCTTGCGCTGCCTCGTAAAAAACTCGTCGCGTTGCGCGAACGATTTTTCTATGTGCAAAGAAATCTCACGGCGCAATTATAAGCCATCTTTTTTTTTTTTTTTTTCAAAAACGCAAGAAACACCGTGCTATATTAACTAAAAAATCTCTCCAAAGAAAAGTCGCTTGAATATTTGATTCCTTATATTATGATTCCTCGCTACGCAGATTTCTTCGTTATATTCATCTTTCTCGAAAATTCTCGCGGATTTGGCCTTTCATAAAAGAGAAAATTAGCATCAAATTGAATTTTTCCGCGAATATCCGCTCGTCTCGATATCCGGAATAAGAAGAAATGCTTTTAAGATTCGCGTGTACGTGACTTCATATTAAACGCCCCGGTAATTGAAATATTCCCGATCGTTCGTGATTACACGTCAATAGTGGCACTCACGTTTCGGTGCTGTTGCAGCTGCTGAGATGATTGACCGACGCTGGTGTATGCAGGTGCGATTGGTCACGCGAGGGCGTGAGCGCAACTGTGTACGGCAGCTTGAATTTGCCCCTCAGGTGGTCCCTCCTTCTCGGCTTGCGGCTTAAATCGAGCTCGCTCGCTCCCCGATTCACGTACGCCCCCTGAAGCGAGTCGCGTGACGAGCTGAAATATCGCTGCGACACAGAGTGCACTAATTAGAATGTACGAAACGTCATGATTACGCGATGTTATCTTATGGTCTCAATGTAAATTCGCGAGTCTGTTGACGCAACGAGAAACTGAACACAGAAGAAAGCAATTAATTTCCTCCTCAAATTCGTATTTCCGAGAAATTTATGTTTTTTTAGCGACAACGACGATTGATTAATAATAAAAAAAAACCCATCGTATTTTGTTTAATTGTTGTCCGCACAAACCGCATAAGCACTCCGCTTGTTTTTCATTTCCTGGCGATCTTCATATCGCACACATATGGTATTTTTCATACCGTTCGTTCCCGCCGCAATGTTCAAACCGGTATAACAGGGATGGCAAAAGAGGGTGGTAAAAACCATGGTAAATTCTAGTTTTTACCGTCCAAGACTTTATTCTTATTTTGCCAGTTTATGCCATAAACTGGCAAAAACTATTAAAATGATTAGTATATGTAGTTAGTAATATAAATTAAATCATATTTATATAATTATATAACTATAAAAATTTTACTTCTATAAATAATTATATAAATTTATATACTTATATAAACAAAACTATATTTATATAAGTATATAAACTAACATGTATATGTACATTTATATAGAATGTTTGAACAATGTTGAGACAGTCGAAATGTAAAGATAACTTGGGTTACTTTGAACAGAAAAGACTTGTACCATTTTGCAAACCTCGCAATAGATATTGAATAACTAATTAATACATGTGACTTAATTACGTGAGAAGTAATACTCCGGACTCAGAAAACGTGTATAATTTTGAGGTGTAAAGAAAACTGGCTCACTTCATGAAATTCTTCTAAGAGCTAAAGAGAGCAAAAAACGAAGCAAACAACTAAGTGGCAAGTGACACAGCTTCTTGCGATCAGCTGATCCTTAAAACAAAAATCATATACGCTTACAAAGTCCGAACCATCAACTTACCACCAACTCATTGGATCGCATGCATTGATTAATCACTCATTAACTATTGCGAATTTTGCAAACTGGCGAATGACATTTCACTCTCAGATTACTCTAATCTATCTTCACACTTCGGCTGTGTCAAACTTTGTCAAAAAACTCTGTATATATACGTACCACAGCCTTATATTTATATATTTCTATAATCTTCTAAATAATGTTATGCTTGACTTAAGCCGAAGTTAACTTTGCTTTTATTACCTATATTTTATAACAATATGCATCTACTTCCCATTAGTATTCAACATTAAAAGCCATTACCTTTGTCGGTTTTTGCTAGAAAATATCAATAAAAACCGCTTTTTAAAACTGGCATGGACATTTTCCAAAAACCCGGACTTTTGCCAACCCTGGTATCGTGATGCGGTTTTTTCATAGGCGCTTGTCGCGCACAACAGTGCGAATACCTCAATGTTGTTATCCGCTCGCCGAATTGTTGGCGGACATTTTTTTCCGCGTCGAATAGTTTGATTTGAATTAAACGCGCCTGTGTGTCAACGCCGCGCGCCGGTGCGCGTGACGCTTGACGCAAAACTATTTTCGCAATACATTTATCTCGTATATTATAATCTCGATTGAAACATTTTTTGGTGGTCGAGCAAACTTATTTATATTTTTCCGGGAACAAGTTTTTTCTACGTTTTCTCTCACCGTTCTCTCATTTCCCGGATAGTTTCATATGTTACAGCGCAAATTCGCGTATAAACGGAGAGAACAGTAAAATAAATATCTCGCATTTTTATTCGCACGTCTGCAACAGCCTAATCCCGTCATTTTTCCACCGCACAGACAGAAATGTAAAATTTGCCGTTGAAAAAACGCTCGCACGCGTTCAAGAACGAATTACAGAGAGATCGATATCGATCGAAATACTCAATGACGAAATTTGCGTGCAAATAGCTGGGATACTTCTCGACGCAAATGTGGGAACGAAAGGAATATTTTACGCCCAACATATATATATATATATATATATTTCTCTCGCAACCAACCTGCTGCTGCTGCTGGTGGTAGTAGTGGTGAGTGGGTGTGTGTCGGCCCATGAATTTACCGCTGACGAGGTCCAAGAGGCTCTGCCTCGAGGGTAAAACTCCCCTGGACACGTTCTCCGCGCTCTTGGTGTCATCCTCCTTCTCCCTGCCGCTCCCGGCTCCGCTCCTTCCGCTCCTGCCGTCCCGATACTTCTCGCCCCCGCAGCTCAGGGCGGATATAGAGCCGCCGCTCAGACGATGCCTCACACCGCCACCACCGGACGATGTGACGCCTGTAACATCAAAGGGAAAAGGGTGGCTGTAAACGGCAATTTCTTCGTAAACTGATCTACAAGATCTCTGTCACTTTTGAGAACATGTCAACCGACTTTTAGTGAGTTGAGTTTTCAAGCAAAAAAAAAAAGAACAAAGAGTGAAACCTCTTCGGTACCAATATTTAATTCCCAGTTTGCAACTATAAAGCGTAATTTACAATTCGCACACAAAAATATATATATAGCGATGTATGAGTAATAGCTTTTGCGCGCGATTGCAAGATAAATAAAATATTTAATATCTCGATCATATATAATATTTTTGTCCGAGATATGCTTCGTATTTGCAATATTTGTTTCGTTTAAATTTGTTACGCGTTAGTTATTTTTCTTGTTCCATGTAAACCGAAAGTTGACGCGAAAAATAACGCGATTTTCGAGATATTTATAGAAATTCGCATTTATGTTTTACAACATTGAATGCTTGTTTTATGAATGTTTTACAACATTGGACCGCGAAGTTCATTAGAAATCGCGAAAAAATATAGTTTCAATAATAACATCACGAGTATTTCCGACGAAATAATATCTGGGAAATGAATGGAACGGCGCCGTAGCGAGAAATTCCACTCCGGTAAAAGTCTTCTTTTCTCTGTTCCGAGTGTAGAATTTCCTGCGTAATGAGAGGATAAAGTACAACATATAGAAATAGCAAAGAGAAGGAGTATTGGGTCATTATCGTGAAACGTAAGAAATAAAAAAAAAGATCGTTTTAGATTATTCTTCAATTTTCAATTTCCAATGAAACTTAAACGCGCCTCGTCCTCTGCGCTTTCATGTACAAAAAAGCTACTTTAAAACGGAATTGGAGTATCGAACCAATACTCCAATTTTAATTTTCGCGATGCGAAATTTCTCATCGCGATTATTTATTCGTTAAATGTATATACGCGCTGAAAATAATAGATATCGTCTTGATGGATTGCGCGCGCGCGCGAGTCTCGTCGAAAGTGCAAAGGGAAATAAGCAAGTTTCGCGGAAGTGGAGCGTCCCGACATTATCTTCGTTCGCGATGACACCTACCAACGTCAAAGAAACTGCAACGGTCTCGCTTTCTTGCAGCAGAGAGATTACGGCTCATCCACTTTTGCTGGATAGTAACGAGGCGTGACATGATAAGGCGCAAAATCCGTGCGAAGAAAGCTCGCGTGTTTCGTCCCGTCGCCTTCTGAATCCGCATTTAACCGGGAATAACTACGTCTCGGCGGATCAAGTTATCGCGCGCAAAGTTTCTTTCCGCGCGCAATCTCTCCCTCTCCCAAGCTGCTTGATTCGCTTTTAATCGGACGCAATATGCGCGATATTTCTCGGCTTTTTATGATTATGTTTTTTCGCGATCATTGACAAGAAAGCGCGTTGCAACAAATTCTCAGACGATGTCTTCGCGATCCACAAATAAATTGAACAAAGAGATCCATTTCGCAAGAACCGCGAGTTTGCGCGACATTTACTGTGTCGCGTCAATCAATCTGTCTTTAAATAACGGCAATGAAAATTGGAGACGCGTCAAGGAAAGAAAAACACGCGACACGACGGCGATGAGTCGGATGAAAAGAAAAACGTGGCGAAGGGTGAATAATTAAATGAAAAACGTATATATGACAATACGTGACCGCACCGCCGAGACTCATCGCGCGAGGGTAACGAAGTGTTCTTTCTACTCTAGAAACGCCATAACAAGATTCTCTGCGGAGCTGTTTCGCAAATAATCTCGCACGAGATTTGCGCGCGCCTTCTATTAAGAAGGCGGTGAAGAAAAATCGCGAGAAAATCCGCTCCGACGTTCTCTTCATTACTGCCTTCTGTTATTTTCTCATTAATGCGATGTAAAATGACATTGCGCGCGAAACAAACAATGAGAGAGAGAGTGTCGAATAAAACAAACGAGCTCGCAAATATCGCGTTTGATAACGCGGTGTGGATCGGACAGTAAAGTGGACTTTATCTTTTTCGAGTACTAGGAAAAAAAAGTTTGCTCAGTTTGTCTAACTGATATATACCTGTGACCATATCCTATGTGGAAGTTAATTACTTTGTATGTTTGTTATCGAAAATAAAGTCAAATGTGTAGGAAATATGATTCGTATTTTTATTTACGTGTTACATTACTTTCTGTGTTATAAACACAATGTATATTGTGTATGTACATATGTTGTCAATACCGTAGTAAATGTACAAAACTAAATATACAAAAATGGACAAGTACATATGAATGGCAGACGATTCCAATTAAAGTTGGAAGAGATCTCTCGGTAAGATCTCGCATTTAATAGAAAGTAAGTATAAAAGCAATTGCTTTCCGGTGCCCGGGAGAATTAATAGGATAAGTTTTGTAAAGTAAGAGAACACTATAAAATAAAGTTTTACTTGATAGAAAAAAAACACGCGACATAAAATAGTGAAAGATTGCGTTGCCAATTCTCACGAAAGTGAGGCCGATTCTGAATTTCTGTTAAAACCTTTTTTTTTTCTCTTGGAAAAACTGCCATCAAAAGACTTTAAGAGACGATATAATTATTCGAAAAGAGCACGTCCATATATAATGAACTTTATAATTGAATACAAGCTCGTAAAAGAATATTGCATTAAAAGTTCTAATCTCGAGAAAGGAGAACCTCCCACACCTCTCCCTCACAAGACGAAATAAGGCGGCTAAAATGATTTTAGATCAAACGCGAACGAGACCGATGAATTTATGCGCCGCACGCCTCGCCGGTCATTATGACGACGGACGGAATTTTAGTTTGGTGCCGTCGCGAGACGCGGTTTATTCACGTTGCGAACGTAACGTTGTGTGCGGTCGATACTTTGTGCGAGCACCATTGTACTGCTCTCTCAAAGACCGACGGTGCGCAAATATTCGATGTGTTCGGGTAAACGTACACATCCCGGTCCCATACGGGCGTACATACGAACGTGATACGATCGTGTCGGCAATGAGAGACACGACTCCGCGAGTCAAATTTACATTTCCCCCGGGCCTGTGCATGTTCTTTGCCGTTCCGCAACTTCATCGAAGGACCTGCTTTCCGCTCGGCCAAGTTCGTCCGCTTGATCCTTCCCCGACGGCAATATATGGACCGCGGCGCGATGCGCGCGCCGCGCATTTTAAAACGCTAATCAGAAACAAAAGGGGAACGAGCCGTGGCGTACCTCATAAACCGCAATTTATGAGCGTTATGTGCCGCTTGCGCGAGCCCTTTCAGCCCTTTTCTCGCGGACCTTCCCCGCGCAGAGAATCTTTTATGAGTCAAGCAGCGACTCCGCGTCGCTTAGCATTCAAGAAAAGAGGATCGTTTCGAGGAACGTTACCTTTAATCGTGATTTATTTCGAGGTCGAAATTGCGCGATGTGCGGAACGACGCGAAAATTTTTACTTCAACCATGGATTTCACAGCGTGGTATAAAAATGTTTTACAGCCACGTGTATATGACTCGTTCGGGTATTCTATCGTAAAAAAAAAAGAGTGAGCACGTACGTTTGGTGATGCACGTACGTGTATGTGTGTACGAGCGAATGTGTTAATGTGTGTGTCGCATACGTACGTAAACGCAGAACATAAGCATGTCTCTACATACACACGTGCTTACATAAAAATGCAAAAGATAGTTGTAATCTACGCAGAGTTTTTTAGCGGCGGGATATTAGCGGCAGAATTTTGCTAATCCCGAAAATTCGCAGTGTACGTGCTACGTCGCGTCATCATTTTCAGAACTTGCCGTATCCACGGACGAACGACTTTTTCCCGTGAATGATATATTCGTTTTCCGAACTTTTCCGAATGAAAATATCGCGATTCCAATATCCGACCGAGTTCTCATCGTCATCCGCGCCGGCACTCGGTCGTCGTCGCGCTCCGCACAGAAGAAAAGCAAGTTTAATGGTGACGCCACAGGCGGGGCTAAACGGAAAATTCTCGCGATGGAAAAATTGAGAAAGCGCAGCAACGACTTATGTAACCGAGTTTAATTGCTCTTTGTTGCAACGACCGGCCAAGAATAGCAATAATATCAGCAAGACTGCAGCGAGAAAGCGTCTGAGATGAGTCTTTATGAAGAGAATTGCTTTCTTCGAATATATATTTTTCTCCAAGCGCATAGAGTTTTGTAGCTCGCGCAATAAGCGTCGCTCGACGACTACGCGCGTCTCTCTGTCATATAAAGTTCGTTTAAATGATTTTGTTGCCTGTGAATTTTTGATCTCGACGTCGCCGTCGGAAGTGTCAAAGCGAGATTATGTCCCGCGGCGCATCGAATGGCGATGGCGATGGCGATGGCGATGCCGACGGTCGACGGCCGACGGCAGATATATTATGTGGTGATACACACGAGGTATGTAGAACGCAGATACAATTCTCATTATCTCGATAAAAAAATTATTAACGCCATTAGATTGTTGAAGAAACATCGTTATATTATGTTTCCTTGCGTAAAATTTATGATGTTTAAACACGCGTACATATGTGTAAAAGTTTCGATTTTAAATAACACACACACTATAAATAACATATATCGATTCCGATAATTTTGATCGCTCTTTTTTTACTCTGTCATATAATATACTTCAAACTTGTAACTATTTATAACAGAAAGTTATAAAAAAACGTTTTCTGCGCGATATACGCGACGCAGCTTCTCGAAAATGTGTTTTCTTGGAAATGTTGTCATTAAGGACCGAACCGAACCGATGACCCGTAACGAAATGTCAGATCTACGCGGATGAGGCCTAATACTGTATATTGTCGGGGCGAGACAATTTCGTATACAACACGACCACTGAAGCGTACCGTCACAGAGGTTGTATCGATCGCGATGCTCGTTCTAGGGGAAAACGAGAAATTGTCACCAAATTATATATCGCGGCATTACGCACGTCACTAGATCCTGCGTATTTATTCTCGAATAATGCGCGAACAACCCGTTAAATCATCGATCATTTCCGTTACACGGTTATATGTAGGTACACAGGATCTACTGGACGTCACCCCGAAAGAACCGTATGTGTGCCAAAATCGTACGTCTTCACGGGCGAATTAAAAGTTAACGCGCGTTGAAAAATTCTCGCTTTTTGTTTATCTTGTTTTTTCTAAATATCACGCAATATCGCGCGTCGACACATCAAATCCAAAGGGAATAGCAGTTTGCGCCTCGTATCTCCATTCCGCGACAATCGCGTTTAGTAAAATAAATAAAAGAAAAAACTGAAAGATCAAAAGAGGGTTGAGATCAAATTAAAAGGAATATATATATATATATATATGTACGGGACAAAAGGAGAGATATGCGAGACATTTTATTCCGACGTGTTTTTGTGACACCGCGAAGAAAGGGAATGGCTCGGAGAAGAAAGGAACGCGACACAGGAACGCCACCGGTAACAATACATCTCGTAGCAGGTGGACAAAATGGATGTTCAGGTTGCCGATATAAAATTGGACAAGCTTTCGGGAGTTTCCTCGAAAAGCGCCCTAGGCGGTAGAGATATTATTCGAAAGCCATATGTGTGTGTGCGGATTCAGCATGCGGAAATATTCGAACGGGAAGAAACGCGCGGCCGAGACTGCACGCGACGATGTCGCGACGAACGCGAACCGATGTGGAAGGATGAATTCTCTCGTGTGCACAACGCCCAATTGGAGAAGCGAAGTTGCGCGTCGGGTATCTCCTACTAAAAGTGTGTGACGTTGCACCGATACCCGAGTCGAGTTTGTATGTATTCGGCGGACCGCGCAAACCTCGGTGGCAAAAGTGTCGGCGCATCAGTTTCACGCGTTATCGAGCGTGCAAAACGCGGAGGTGAATGGACGCGTGAGAAAAAAAATGGGCAGAACAGCGAATCAATTCTGAGCGAATAGCTTCCATCTGCCGAATAAAGCCGCGGCGTAATCGAAACGTAAACAGAAAAAATATGTATCGCTTTATTTTTTTCTTCGCGCAGAGAGGAAAAAAATTCGAATAATAATTTGTTTTCGCACAGATGCTCGTGCTTTTTATATTATTGTACGCGCGTAATAATTCTCTTGCTGATTATATTTAACCGATGATTGAAAATAAGTTTGCTTACGCGTAATTTGTATTTGACGTTGTCCCTCGCGTGCGCGTATATAGATTCTGCCTTCACTGCGAAGTTTGCGAAAGCGGCCCTTCCCTTGTTATCACACACGTAACCATTAACACGATATGATTGGAAAGTCCCATTAAAACTTACTGATTAAAGCTAAGTTCCTCCCATAGAGCTCGGATTAATGTTGCAATTTGCGAAGAGCAGTCGGCAGCGGGTCGCGCTACTGTTATCATCGCTAACATTAATATAATATACCTTGCACAGTCGCGATAGAATCAATATATAGTTGCCTGCTGATAACAGTTCGTATCGCGCGGAAGAGCTATTCTGCTAATCGTTTACAATGAGAGTTCGCATGTTGAGATAGAAGCGGCGGACACAGTGTAATAACCAGACCCTAACTCAGTAGTAAAGTAAATGGTGGATGTCTGGCTCCAGTGATATATCTCAATGTATACACATCCGTGTAGTACGTACAGAAATTACAAGAGGAAGATAAGTGGACTATGTAAATACGAAGCGCGCGCATGCTACGCTATCTCAATGCTTTAGACTTCAACAATTTTTTAAAATTATTACAGTAATTCTTATGTGTGCGTTTAACAAAACAAAAAAATATTAAAAAAAAAAGACTCGTAAATAGAAGATGATCTTCATCCGGTTTTCGCGCAAATGTACTTTTAACGTGTTCGAAAACGTTTGAGCGGAGAGTTTATATAAAAGAGCAACACGGGCATTCGCCTCGATTATGCAAATTCATGAATATTGTCGGATTCGTTTGCGTGAGAATTTTGCTGTAACAATGAACCCGCATTACATACACGGATAAGAACTTCCTCTAGTTCTTTAATTAATTAATTATGCGGCACGCCACAGAGTCATATGGAAATTCACGAAAATTATCCCTCGACTTTAGATAGACGCTTTTTTTTTAAAAACATTTTCCTCTTCAGAAATTCAAATGGAGACGGCATATATACACACGCGTTTCTAACTTAAACTATATATACTCAGGTCAATCGGAAACAAGTTAATCGCGTATTACGCGTAATTGCTAAATTGCAATTTCGCCGTAATTGTTCATAATTGAACCGCACCGAGCTCGTACCGCGGCGGCCATCGCAGTGACTTTTTTAGCATTTAAATAGAAATGCGGCGCATCGCACTTTTAGTACACAATTATCTTCCCCCGCAATTCCGCGGGACAACGCTAGGCAAACATTATCGTCCCTCTCACAGCTCTATTTACACAACTTGCTCTCTTTTAAACGTGAGAATCGATAGGGGGAGAGTGTATATCGTGTGTATAGAAAAACCGTGCGTAGAAAAACAGTTATTAATATCGTGCGGCAGCAGAAATTGCAATATCGATATTAGCACGCGCGAGATGCTTGCAAAAGGTGCTAAAAATATATGATTATCGACGCTGGCTTCATTGTGTGATATCCGAGACACACTGACACGTCTATTTTCACGATAGAGAGACATGTTTATATCTCCGAGTTTTAGATTTTCGCGAAGCTAATCCATTCGATTTCGTGACACGCCGCAAATTTGTCTCTTGCTTTATAAAAGTCTGTATATATATAAAAGTAATTATATGTTATGATCAAAGCACGAGCGGTCCTAGGATTGCCTGTGCTTCGAACTTTGACGATAACATATATATAGCGTTTACACACATACACATACACACACGCACACACATCAAATGCAAATGCCTAACGAACGTGGCAAATGCAAAAGAAAATAACATATATTAAAATATAATATACATTTTTCTCTTACTGCTGATTATTATATCAATTGAATACAATGGCGATGTATAACAGACAAATTAAACAAAAGAATAAAAATATATAAAATATTACGACGATCAGCTATACTATTTATACAACGCTATAACACACAAAGTCTGATTTTTTAATCTTTTTTCTCGGCAATACGCACAAATGAATGATTTTTCAATAAGTATCAATAATGCTATAATATTGTACTTTGTTACGTAGTTAATTCGTATCCGATACATATTGTATTTGCTGTGACCAGCCAAACATTTTCAATATTAAATTTACTGTCTCGATGAAATTGTATCAATGCCATTGGAAACGCGCAAAATACTTTCGTTTACGACATAATGCGATAACATATTGCGATGTTTCAACTTTGTGTGTGTGCAGTGTATGGAGCTGATAAATTTATGAAGCAAACGAAAGAGTTCTTTACCTTCGTAACTGTTTGCGTCGTTGCAATCTCTCGTGATAAAATAACCGTTCATTGTGTTATCTACAACGCGCCCGCACGTACACAAAGGACATTCCGTCTCACGTGATAATCTATAAGCGAGGGATGCTTGTTTTCTCACTCTCTCTCTATCGCATCCTGCAGCGGAACGAGTAGGGGAGAGGGAAAGCGAAGAAGGGAGAAAAGCGTCTCGATCGCAATCGTGAAAACAGACGAGCTTGACCTAACGTAACCTTGAACAAAACGAAGCTTTCACGCAAATATTTTTGCGTTATAACACGAAGGATAATACTTTTATACAACGCAAATAAATACAGTGATAATGCGTGCTTTCCAGCTACGTACACAGGCGACACTGTGTAACACAGTGTCCACTAGTGTGAGTGAGACACACTGATATCCTCTTTCTCACTCTAGTGTCGCCTGTGTACGTAGCTCGAAAGCACCCATTCTCAATACAGTAGAACTCCAGTAATTTCGAGAACATGGAACTGATTCTTTCTAGAATTCGAAATTATTTTCTTCCCCTTCCATTTTTCCCCTTCCAGCGACCAACTGGTAGCGAGAGACGAAAGATACAATACGAGTTGCGCAGTCACTCAAGAGTATCGGGGAATCGTGAATAGTGGGGGAAATTATTGGCCCGCCTATCAAGGAGAAGTCGAAATTGTAGTGCTCGAAATTACTGGAGTTTTACTGTATCTCATCTTCTCGTTCGTCTTGTTTCAAAAAAGTGGCGTAGTACCACTTGTGGTCGTGTGAACACAATATCGATCGTGTTTTCATGATTGCAAATAGAGTTCGATCCTCAACGATCGCTCGTCGCGAGTATCGCGACCAATCAAGTCGTCAATCGATCGAGAAAACTGCGACAAGTGATCGTTGCACATCCGGCATTATTAGCGATAATGAAAACGTGATCGATAATAATGCGTACGACATGACAAGCGGAAAGCATCGCGCCAATCTTTTTTTTTTTTTTCGAAACGACTTCCTCCATTAGAATTTTGCTAATGAAATACGCGTCACGAACGACAGCGGATTGAGTATGACTGATAGCGAAGACGCTTGAACGAACGGCGTGTGTTCGACTCGCAGAAATAATTAACGTCATATTCCGCTCAGATTTCAGAGCTCATCCGCGCACGTAAGCTCCATTTTTTTTTCCCAACTGTGGCCCCTTGTTTTACGAGCTTGAATTCACCGGTCGAGGCAGTTACCAGTACGCGAACGTCGACACGACACGTACGTAAATTGTAATAATAATAATTAAATTCTCTCTTAAATAGAAAATAAAACTTCGCGATAGAAAGAAAAACAAATGCAAAATCCAAAGATATCGGTTGGATAGACACACACACACACACACACACACAGTCGTGAGATTAAACTGCTTAAATTTTGTTACTCGCGCGCTACACACAAACAAGTCAAATCTCTTACCGGCCCAACGCGTCGCTGTTAGTTTCTCCTATATAAATGTTTTCTCGTCCGGCTCCTCTTCGTTCATCCTCGTTTCGTTTCGCACCCGATGCACCGTTACTCGCGCGAAAACACAATCGACACGACGATACGACACGGTTCGCCCGTCTCTCTCTTTTTACGACACTCCCGACACACGCGTCAAACTCGCGACGTACTTCAAAACACGGCGAAATAACGCGAAACGGATGTTCGATCCGCACTTCGATCCAGACGCCATATTGCGAAAGTGACTTTGAATGCAGCGCTCGTACGTGTACTGTTAGAATGTGCGTAACGACTACGCGGTCTAATCCACGACTTTGTCAAGTTCGACTAATAATCACACACTTAAAATATATCGGAGACACTCGCAAAATATTGTTAAAATTCGAAGAATATCTTTCGTGTGATGTTAAAACAATAAAACGGTGATTTTTCTACACTGCGAGCCTGTAGCGCTTATTGTTTATGTTTTTGACTCGCGATCACGTACCGCGGTTACCTCGGCGAATGTTTACGAGTGCGTCCGTCGCGTACAAAAACACTTCACCAAGCGAAACTACGCAGCGACGATTGCTTTGAGAGCACAGAAAGACAGTGTGTTAAGAGGTAGCGTAGAAATATAAAACTTATTCGTGATATAATAGTTCATTTGTTACGCCGTCTCGAGCGCTAGTACTTTCTTCCCGTGCGGCAAACGCGCGTCGGTGTGAAGTTGGCAGCGAGAAGCTGTCGCCCGGCGTTCGACATATCAAGTTCGCGCTAATCGAGTGCATACCGTTATTTAACCGAGTGCTGCTAAAAAGCAAACATCGGGAGTGTTGTAACAAGTAACGGGCGAATGTTTTTTTTTGTATGTAACGTGATATATGCGCGAGAGACAGTCACACACATCGAAGGCAGTGCACAGAAGCGGAGCCGGAGAGCCAAAACGGACAGATCGTACATGGATCGTCACATGGTGGACAAAATGGTGCGACTTGGTGCGTCGCTAGTGAGTAAATTTACTTATCACATTTTTCTGCGGGTAATCGATTACGATCGTTCGCGTTAATTTGTCGTTGTCGCACGTCGTCTTTGACACACTGTTCCCGGTGTTGTTATTGAAGACAAATGAAGAGGAGAAAAATGCGTATCTCTCGGCCGCACACACACACACACACATAAAAGTCTGGAAAAACGTATTTTCGACTCCGGTTCGATACTTGCAAAATATGTTTCGTGCTTTCGAGCGACTTTTCAACTTGAATCCGAATGCATGTTCGCGAGAATCTTTATTCGAGAATCTTCGCCTTCGCGATTCCCATGTACATACAGGGTGACTATAAATTCACATATTTTTTTATGCTTTTTTTTCTATTGAAATCGCATGTTTTTGGGAAATGTGGTGAAGTGATGTTGAATTATTTATACATATGAGTAACAAAAAAGCTTTTCTACGTTCAGAAAAATATATTTTAACAAAAATATATATTATAGGTGTTGTGGTATATAGAAAAACTATATCTAGAAAAATATATGCAAAATTAAATTAACTTTAGTTTGTAAAGTTTAAGACTTCGTCTGTAAATTTTATTTGCTTAGGTGCGATTTAAAAACTAAAAATTCTTAAAGTATAAGTTCTCAAGTATGCGTCGCGCGAAATAAAAGATAGAGCAAATTCTCCGTAAATTGGCAAAAGTCCCTCGCTATTATGTGCGTGAAATCATGGCCACTCTGTACACGATTTTATTGTCGCGTCTGCGGATTGCAACGATCGCACACTTTCGATCGGTCGTTCGCATTTTACGGCGGATTTCAGATGAATCTGACGGGAAATATTCCAAAAGTCAATCTTTGGCATGGGTTCGCGGAATATTTATGCAGTCACGATAGACGGTAACATCGATCGCGTTTCTTATTTCGTATCCGCGTGAGAGGCAAAAGCGGATTTCCATGTATCTCCTGTATTCTTGTTACGATTTTTCCACGTGCGCTCGCGAAAGCGATCGACAAAACGCGCGAGATGCCACCGGTATTAATGACATCACTCAGGCAGTAAAGTCAAGCGCTTTTTTATGCTCTACGAAGTTACTTTTTTGTCTCGATTATCGATGTAGAAAAAAATTTTTTCGCTTTAAATCTTTTTAAGAGAAAACAGTAAGAATAATAACAGTTTATATTAAAATGTAGCATATTTTACGATCTCATATATCGATTCGTGAACTCACATCGAATTTAACAAAAGTTAAGAAAAATGCGTAAATTTCAAGGTATTTTAAACTTGTTAGTGAAAATGTATAACTGTAGGAGAAAAACAAAGATGAAAAGAAATGTAGTAAATTTATATTCGATCGATGCCACACATTATCGGTACATGCTCTCGTACCTATCTCGAAATTAATTACATCATTATACCGGGACAATACTCGAGCGTTTGTGTTTTAGCGCTTCGGCACTCGATAACATCTCTTAGACGCGAACCTCTATGGGACTATGTCTTAGATCGATTCCTCGAACACGTGGTACTTTTCTGTTTTGAATAATCGAAACGATACATTACGCTCACCTTTCAGAAGTGAAACAAACTTCGGATCTTTTCCCGGCACACTTTTTTTCTCCGTATAAAAAAAACACGTTACAGTTCCCTGACTCTCTCAATTTCTCACCAAAGAGAAGAAGTTATATACACACACACACATATATACATACTCACACTTTTATATATATAAAACATACTTAAATTCATGTGACATTGGCGGAACACGCGGTGCCAAAAGTCGATTTATATTTATCTATGCTTTATACGAATCTAAATTGACGCAGATGCATCGGCATCATTCATTTATTCATGCTTTGTAACGACGAGGCATCGTCGGGGGAAAATCGGAGCGGTGTGTAGAAAACACACGGTCACATAGGTAGCTGATATTTCTGAGATTTAAAAAAAAAAAAATATTCCATAACGACGAGGAAACATGGAACGGGCTATCTGTTACATCAGTAAAACGAAAAGAAACGTTTGCAAAAAACGTCTGCCTGCCGACGAGCATTTTCTATCATTCGACCTATGGGCGTGCGCGAGCTTTGTGAAATTGCGCGGCACGCGCGAGGCACACGAGGAGTTTACAATAGAATTGTATCGCGGCACGTGCCATTGGTTTTCATTACGCGCGTTCGCACTTACAAACCATTAGTCCGAATGCCGCAACACTTAAACGCCGCCGCGCGGCCCCGCACACACCGCGCTTGTACGCTTCGATAAGCCGCGTTTCGATATAACTCGCTGAATTATATTTTCGCGAACGATTTAGTCAAAATTCCGCGGTTCTCCCTCCGTAAATCCAGTTGAATTGGCATTACCGGCATTTGATACGCGGACGCGCGCAGTAAACCGAGTATATATGTTGCGCGAATGGAATTTTGCGCGATAGAAAGAGATTGATTTTTGCCAGTTAATAAAACCGACGCACGACAGTCCCTTTAGAATATTTATGCTCAAGATAAAACAACGCGTAAATAATAAATTGTGACTTTTTTTTCACGTAACGCGTAAATAATGCCGAGCACTCGCGAGCGTTGCTACCGCCGTATTCTCTTTGGAGATTTTTTTTCTGGTTTTTTTTTCGTATCTTTTCGGAGTTCAATTTAGACGAAAGTACATCTTTAAAGATGATGTTCTTACGAAAGTAAACTCTCGTCGGGTTTAATGCAAAAACGTTCTTCTCCCGCAAGAATTCGACGCGAGGTTTTTCGCTATGCGAGTCGCGGATAACACCTGCTCTTCGAATCTTTTCGACGGCGATTTTACGCGATCGTTCTGTTAAGCAACGGTGTCACATGCATACGAACCGAAGAGCAAAACCGATCAATAAATGTTACCACATCGAGTAAACATACAACCGTCGCGTTCTTTTGAATTTCTTAAGAATAGAAATTTATCGACCAGAAAAAAAAACGCGGTGTCTACAAACTACAGCCACTGTAAAATAAAAGAAAACTACAAACCAATATGTGTGTCTTTTGAACAAGTTAACTCGTACAATCCAGTTTGAAACGTATTGCGTTTATAAATTATTCCGTTCGATATATCGGAAAGAAACGTTCTTATATTGCTTTCCTCTTGAAAATGCTATATCGTACTGTTGTTTTCTTTGCTGATATCAAATCAATATTTGATTTCGACAGGGCAGAAATAATTTTCACGATTTTTAACGTAAACATTTTTGTTTCTCTCTCTCTCTCTCATTCTCTTTCTCTCGGCAAAGTATACTCATTCAAAATCAGTCATAAGTTGTCACGTCCGTGCTCTTAGAACCTCCTGACAGAGGCGATGCAAGACATTTTGCGATGGAAGCTTCCACCGAATTTCTGGAGAAACTTCCAGCTGTGTTATGTTGGCACGTCGCCTTTGAGACTGCTAAAACTTCTCGAAACTTTGTTTCCGCTCGTGTGTGCTACAAAGTACATTACTTCTTTACGAACGCACCTGCGTCGATCAATGGAAGAAAATTTCTTCCAAAATTTGCATTTAATACTTTTACATTGTACACTTCACGTAATTGATATTAGAACGTTCGACATTTTAACGTCACTAAATATTATTTCACGGCAAAACGGAATGAAAATTGTGATCTAAGAGTAAAATTGATAAACTTTCTCTACGGAATACTAAAATGCTGTAGCATCCCAACTAATTTAATAGCCCATTTAGCAAGCAGTTTAATTGTGGCAGGTACGATAATTTCGCATTGCTGCATATATCGAATTATATGTGTTTCGAGTTCTCCAAACAGTTTTCAGTACGAGTTTAATTTTGATTAACGGTAAAATTTCGCTTTTAATTAGCAGCAATCAGATCGTCGCATAGATGTAATTAATTATTCATTAGTCTTTGCAGATATAAATATAAAATTAGGATAATTCCTTTTTACTCGTAATTAATAAAACAGAGCACATGACATGTGAAATTTCTGTGCGTGTATGATTAAAATTATTTTCAAATGGAGATAAAACACAACTAAAAAATTTGCATTTGAATATTATAAATATTATATTTTAACGCAATTTTATTCAGACTCTTTTTTTTTTGTACTCGGTTCTATCGGATCCATCAAATCCATATTGAACTTAATTCGTCTTCAAAGAGTTATTCGGCAAATAGTTACAATGCCGAAACGATCGTATCGCATGGACGTGTACACCAATTCGCGGCAAAATTGATCGGAGTTGACGGATAAAAAATACTTTTTTGCCAGTTGAAAATGGATTGTAGTAGTGGTAGTAGTATAGAGAGACGAGTTGTACCGGTTCTCGCTTGCCGGTTGATCCTGTCAACAAGAGAACCGTTTGGAAGTCTGTAAGCTGCTGACACGTACATGGCACGAACACGCTCACCTGTGGCCCGATAGATACGTAACCAAGTTGCCCCCACAAATGTACTCGCGCCCTGAAAATTCGAGCTTCGCAGCATCACGGCGAGTACAAACAAATATTTGCTCGCCTCGTATTGCGGCAATCTCTGTTCGGAGAGATGCTTCTCTATGGAAATCTCCGTGACACGCGAGCTCTTTTGATCCTCGCACGCTGTTGCATGCGCACTTAATAGTTTGAACCAATTTTAACTACAAAGATTTTCAAAATCAAATTATTTTTCCCCCATTTTTCCAAGTTTTTCCTTCGCATCTTCGCGATATGTGAAGAAAAAAATTACGCGCGAAAGAATAGCGAAATGCTAAATGACATTGATAGTTTCTCATGAACTTCTCTTTCATCGTAAAACTTTCTCGAGTATTTATCGAGGCGTTGTAATCTTTAAACCATGCGTTACCAGAAAAAAAAAAAGTTTTGCGCGAATAAAAGTTATCCGTTATGAAAAGTTTTGAAATAGGTAAGAAGTTTATCACGGAGATTCGATTTTTTCTTTTTTTTTTTTGAATTCACAATTTTCTGAAAGTTTCTTGTACAGACTTCGGCGTGGCGCGTGGTTTTTGTCAAAAAGGCACTAGTTGTCTGTTTATATCCGTAAAACATGAGCGACTGAATAATAATTCGCGTTGGATTTGCGTTTTCGATCTGATTGAAATTGTGTAGTACACAGAAAATAACAATGTATAGCGCGAATTACAAAAGCACACACACACACACGTGCATTAATCTATTTATTCGGATATTAAAAGCACATATATTATTATATGTGCAAAAGCACAGTTATCTTTCGTAAAAGCTACGCTTAATTATCTATGAATAAAGCTTACCATTATTGAAAATACGACAGTTTTAATACCGATGACAATTTGATAGCATGGAAATGAGTCGCTCCCCGATAATAAATTCTGACGTATACGCTTCGATGTTCACCATTTTCAATAACTTCATTTAGAGAGCAAATTAATGACTCGCGTGCAGTTTAATCGCCTCTTCTTTCTATTTACATCGACCTTTTGTCAAACAAAATCGATGGTAGAGAAACGTGAATTATACGTAGTCACGTTACGTATATGTGAGCAACAATAATCTGACGAAACAGTTTACATTTGTAGGGACGAGGTATAACGGATCTTAATCTTAGTTTTGTTTTTCTAAATGAGCTCTTTTAAGCATCGTTCGGATTAATTTCCGCAAGAAGTTCCTCGATCTGTTTAATTTTCGCAAATGTGTTGCATCTACGAATTTTACACGCGAAGACGACATCTGTCTTGTCAAATAATCGTTACATAGGTTCTTCGTCGACACAACCTGCATATGTAACCCGCTTGAGGTTTGAGTTACTGCATATCAACAGTATTATTCACTATGGCGATCGATATAGCTAGCAACGATGCCCGGTTAGATAGAGGTTGTCGCAGTGTGTCGACTTGATTTCCACCTGACGCGTTCCTCGGTGATTGTCACTGCTTTTATCGAATTAGCGCAGTGCATTAGCTCACGGGACGCTGCAAGCTAGATTAGATTTTGATTGAATACTTTCTTGTGGGAGGTTTGGGTAATCGATCGCGGAGAAGACATATATCCAGTCAAAAAATGTTGATGTTAAGTAGTCTCTGTTGGTGAAATTTTCAAAGGAGTGATTCCACAGCTGTAGAGAACATATTTCATATCTTATTTTCATTATTTCAGACACTGCGTATAATTTATTAGATGTTATATTTAATTTAATCAAAGAGAGAGAAAAAGAGAGATTCAAAGATTTTGTAATAGCAACATCGGGTGTCCGTTAAGAATTATAGGTATTTATAAAACTGAACATTTTACTATCGCTGATATTTCAAATGGGCCAGTTTTATTATTACGAACGCAATACCGTGTGTACAAAATTAAAAACAATAAATCTTTCTCTTTTATTCGCGTGAAACTTTTATCGCCCATAAAACTATATATCAATAACTCGTTTGAATGTCTAATGGAATGTTGAGAAGAAGAGAATTCCTTATATCCGTAATTCTCTCGAGGAGAAAATGCAAGGCACTTTCGCGGATTAAAAGATTAAGTAGAAATATCTTGGAAAAATATTATGAACTATAAATTTATTAATACTCATTAATAGTTTTTTTTTTCAAGAAGGATAATACAATTTTCATATATTTTAATCTTTTAAGTAGATAATTATTTACTGTCATTTCTCGTCATGTAACAGTTGTGCTTATAAAACAGGGAAAACTGCGAAGAATTCTCCCAAGATTTATATTAATACTCTAAGCTATTAATATTAGGTCACTATAAATGTTACTTTGTAAAATTCGCTTAACTTTAGCAGACTTTAAGGAAAGTTAATTTTTTTCTCTTCTCTCTTCTCTTCCTCTCTTTCTTTTTCAGAATTTGTTCATGTTTTTTACGATTTCTCTTATTTCACCTGGCCTAATAAACAGTCGACATACTCTGTTCTCCATTATTGTAGCCTGCTCCCGAGTCTTAGAAACGCAATCAGCTTGTTGGAGCCGAGCCAATACGTGATTAATGTCTACCGCGATATCCGAATTTCTCTCGTAAAATACAAACAAACGAAACAACTTATTTCGGTACGTAAGGCAGATTCTTTTTTTTCCGTGCTACTTCTCTTAATCATCGCATGACAATAGGAATGAAAACGGTTTCGTCCTCCCAAAGCTGATCATCTTTTAATGTGAGTTAACCTTGCAAAAAATCATTAAAATGTATATTCTCGTTTTGTTTTACGCGTACCTTAAAAAGGACTAGAAAAATCGTATATACTTCATAAAACGAGATTACAGTGAGGATTTCGTTGACAGATGGATTCTGAATAGTTTCGCCGACTTCACCCTCGCGCAATACCGCGTTTCATTGCCGTTTAATGACTCCCACTGTCTTTACGATCCGTTTCTTCGGTATTTCTAGCGTAGCATTTCCGGTAACTTCACTGCTGAATAAATTCCGCGTCGTATTGTTTATAGGAAGAAAAACAGTTCGCGCACTCGATCCGTGCGCGCGGATTATTCGCACTGCCTTATCATCGTGCTCATCGAGGCTAGGTTTCTCGCCGAGTGTCTCGCAACAGCGAGAAACAAAGAAAGAAAAAGGAGAGAAGAGAGAGATTGAGCTTTCAAATTTAAAACGTGGCAAATAAATTTTTCGGAGTAAACGCGTTTTTTTATTAAACCACGTGGCCTGTTTTTGCCGCACATATAGATTACATATCTGTGCCTGTGAATATTTGGCAATTATAAAAGAAATTTCGCGAGAATGGCGTGCATACGAACTTTAACTTATTACTTTATTGATTTATTTATATTTTTCTACATATTTTGTTCTAAGAAACGTAGCGATATTTTTTACAGTTATCTTTTAATAAATTGTTTTGAAACGAGATAAAACAACGAGACAAAACAGTTTGTATGTAGGCACAGGTCACTAACCTGTGACTTTTATTTGAATACCCAACGGTGAATGTCTTCAATAGACGTGGTGAACTTTCCTTTTGTGTACTAAAAGAACAAGAATGTCGTCGGGAGATGAAAAGAAACTGCAGGGGGTTTACGTCACACGTTTTTTTCTGCCTCTTGGGAAGAAATTCAGGGAGAAATGCCGTTGTTCCGTCTCCGACAAAACGATTTCGGGAATTCAGGACACTTGCCGAAATAATATCCACCACCGAAACGAATAACTTAAAGGAAGCAGGACGTCGCGTCTTTTTGCAAGCGCGGCGAATTTCCTGCATGGTTTGTTTTTATTTATTGTTACACAAGATTGGAATTGGTTAATCGTAAATCAATTTTATATCTACTAATTGACGAGTTACATATTGCATAATAGAACAATTAAGAGTTAAAGAGAAATCTTAGCACATTTTAGACGTAAAACAAAAATATAAAGAAACTTGTTTTCTGTGTAAAGTGTCATCCCGATGTGCAAAAGTTTGGAAAATTTTTATGTCATTCATGCAAAAAAAGAAACATTTCATTGATTTAACAATTTTACATTTAAAACACAATTTTACATTTCGCATGTTTAGAATCAAATTCCTAGAAATAATATACCCGTCTTAGCGGGATTAAGCAGAGCGCAATCATCATCGCGATTCACCCATCGGTCAACTCGGTCAACCGGTGCATTTCAATCTGACACCTGCCTGCCTGAGTAATTCGTGCGTCCGCGTAATGAAATTCGCGTAACATCGCCCCGGATAGTTGCAAATATGTGCAGATATATGCGCACTCGCGTCGGACACGCATCTGTTATACGGCGAGTTTGCAGTTGACGGTTACGGTCACCATGAACGAACGTCGCGATATAATGGCTTTGAGCTGCGTGCCCGAGCGTTTCCGGACAAGGTGATTTCACTCGACGTTTATAGCCGGGTAGTTTTAATAGAAAAAAAACAGTTTGCAAATGAATTTTGCATTATCAAACAAGTTCCATTAATTAAAATTTTTAATATGTCAAAGTTAATTAGAAGTCTTTTTCTTGAGTATATAAATAAGCTTCTGTAATACTACGGCACGTTCTTCAGCTCCTAAGGGGAATTCGTGACATTCCATTGTCTGCCTCTGAAAGATTCTAGAATTCGGAAGACTCGTTTCGTGAAATAAAATCTTTTATCGAGACAAATAAATTGAAGAAGGCGGATAGTACGTCGAAGTATTATATTTCGCGAGCGCGAAGTAATCGTTTCATTATTTAGCTCGTGAATAAACTGTAAAAAAATATAAAAAAATATAAAGAATGCGCTTGTATTTAAGTCGGACACACGATGTTTACGGGAAAAGACATTGAGAGAAAAATATGACAATAAAACAATATCAATTAATGAAACAACGGGAACTTGACAAAGAAACGAATTAAGAGTCACTGATGAGACAATAGCGGGATTCCAAAGAGAGCTTCAGAATTAGGTTGAAAGGGATTTGATAGAGACAAAGATGCACACAATACACAAAGAATCAGTAATGCAAGAGTAATTAATTGAATTACGAGGAGTCACAAGATGTGATAGTGCGCGAGAGAGAAAGAGGTAAAGAGAGAGAAAGAAAAATAGAGAGAAAGTGGAAGGAAGAGAGGGAGGAAAAACTCGATGTCTCATGCCATGTCGTAAAAATATCTATCGTACGATAATGGTTCCCGGGACCACGTAAATTTTTTAATATTCGTCGTTAATGTCACATGTCAGTATTGCTAAAAGCACAAGCTTTTTTCATTATTTATGCACTCAAAGGATGCACGTAGCTTGTGACGATACGACACCGTACACAAACGTTAATTTATTCTTTTCCATGGCCGTTCTTTCACGATAAATCTTAAATAAACAACATCATTGAGATACATTTAGGATATAAAAATAAATTCAACTGAAAAATGTCACGTACGATGTTAAATATAATGAAATATTGTAGCATTGTATATATTGTTGATATTGCGATAAATTCAATTCCGAGATAGTCAAATATTATCAGCTATTTGGTCCCTTTGTATGACAGCATGCAAGATTCATATTGGGCTTTTCAGAAATAGAATAATGAAATAATATAAATTATGTATAAATATAATAAATTGCTTGCTTTTTGCAATTGGCGCGAGTCGCTTTAGCAATTTTGCAAGTTGATAATAACTATAAATGTGACAAAGCTTTGTGTGTCGAATTCTATTGTGCAGTTTTGCTATCGCGAGGTGTAACGTTTACACACCTTAATGACAGAATCTGGTTAAAACACTCGTGTGAAAGACCTACGCGTTTTAGTATCATTTAGTTATATATGCGCGATTAATATGAAACACATTATCGCGTAAACAGCTGTTCAAAATTTAACGCTGGAATGCGGTCAAATTGAGAACCCTCGCGAACAATGACGTAGTTTCGAATTCCTCCGTCCACGCAGTAAACTACACCATCTCGTTGCATTCAACCCCGCGCGTGTCATATTCCGGGTTATGTGACGAAGCAGAGTCGTGACTAGCGCTTAACCCGTGGAAATCGGTTTCTTTTAATAAACACATTTTACAACTTTTGCGCGTGCGGAAAGCAGCAATGGATGGTTGATATTTCTTCTTGTTATTAATTCGCAGTTTTATATACTTGTAACTAAAAAGCACGGTGAGAGATACATTGAATTTTAGAAAATAAATGTCCTATTTATTTATTTGTTATATTTGATAAATACCTGAATAATACATTAATTTCAAATTAAAGTTATATAAAATTTTAATATGGTTTTCGTTTATATATAAATTTTCGTTTATTTATACGAACGAGCAATTAATTGAAGTGACAAATCGTTAAATCATTAAGAGACAAGTACGATATTCATAACGTTGAAATTAATTTTTTTGTTTAAAAACTATATTATTGTACAATTATAAAACTTTTTATAATATTTTATACGATTGCATGGAAGTATATAAAGATAAAAAGTGAATCCCTTGTCAAAATACAAAACTTTATTTACAACTGCACGATGATGTAATTCTTTTTCAAATAATACCTGATTATACATGGTTTTGTGTATGCGCGCGCGTTTTTCTTTTTTCTCGCTCTCTCTTTCTCTCTGTAAATTTCACAAATATGATTTTACTTTAATCTTCTGATTTTGTCGGGCTTGTTAAAACACACTTTATACCGAGCGGAGGAAGAGAAGCGTGAGCGAGACTAACTTTTAATACTCACCATATCTCGTCATAGCTTATCTCATTTGCGTGCCAATTCTTGTTCGTCGTGACGCCGAAGACGAATGCGCGGAAACATATAACGAATGTTCGAACGAATGTTTTGCATGAGAATCTCCATATCGCCGGAATATGTTATCGTAAGATGGATATGCTCAACGTTGAAAGGCGAAACGTGATTCGTGCCGGTCTCGGATAAAATATACGTCCGCTAGAAAATCAGAACGCGAGAGAATATTAAAATGAGATGGGGCGGCGCGCACAGTGTGTGTCTCATCCGTCGCAGACGTGCCCTCATCAAGAAGTATAGATTCTCGATATCGTTTCACCTGTTTTATCTCTCATCTAATCGCAAAGAGAAGGTATTTCGCGCTAAAGTGTCTCGCCGAGAAAATTTCATCGATATAAGAGACAATATAATCGATCGACTCCTTTTTCCGAGACTGCGTTTGTATTTTTTTACACTATATATACCCGACAAAATAATTTGCACTTGTTATCTTCGTTCTATCGAAAGACGTGGCGCGAGCGAACAGATATTATTCCAGCGTAATATCTATGATAGGAAAATATTGCGCCAGCTCCGTTATATTATTCTAGATTTAAATTCTCGGAAACAATTCTCCCCATCCACTCTGCTCCCGTCGCATCTGCATACGTTGTATTTGATAAAGCACTCGCGGAAATTTCTCAAATTAAATGTAATTTCGATGAGAAGTATATAATTAGTGATCATTAATACGCGCATCTGTTAATCAATAATACCGCTCGAATGTAATTATCCTGTTGTCGTTGAATTGAACAGCACGCGTTTCGCCTGATGATAATTAACCGCTCCGTATCACCGAAGATGTATTATTTTATTAGAGCTTAAAATATTCTACATAATCTGATATTATACATCTGCATGCTATTATATATAGCGTATATTTGCTGTAATAAAACAATGTCCAGTCTCGGATGATATACGCCGATTTCAATCGATTTGACTTCGAAAACTCAGAGAGAGAGAGAGAGAAATGACGTGAAGTTTCAGTTTTCCAAAAAGAAAAGTTAACTTGAACTTTTCTTTCGGCAGAACAGATAATTTATCGACAGATCATAAAGCGCTCGGAAAAACGTATCGTGTGTGTGTCAATTTTGCGCATCGATCGAGCGCAGACAGTTAATTTATCACGTTACATACAATCTTTGATCAAACGGGAAACGCAGAATCGGAAACGAGTTGCTACGATAGTGGCAATCCAATACTCAGTATTCTGAGCTGCCCCGTTTCGCATGAATCGCAGCGCGCGCGCTCCGTACCTTTTTACCGAAAATTTCAGGCAAATTGTGACGATTAATCGACGCGCCGCCGGACCGCGGCAATTAATCTTGCGCAGCGTGAACCCTTTAACAATCACTGGTTGATATCCGCCGCATAGCCGCCAGATTGACGGTCAATCTCTTATTTAAAACGTGTGCCAGGAGGGGTGAACGTGTAAACGTGGAATATTCAAGTTAATAGTGTGCGCGAGCAATTTAATGGGCATGAAAGGAAGTTGGGAGGAAAAAGAAGGATTGTTAAAGAAGGATCGATAGAGGGATCAATAATTTTGCATCGCGCGTAATACTGAAACTTTCGAACCGCCATCAAAAGGATTTAATTATTGAGTGTGTAAACAACGCGCTCAAATGTTGAATTGAAATGATCCTGTAAAATCAATGAGATACATGAAGGATTCATACGCGCTCCGATCATTTTAAAAGTCGTGGAATTGCGTCGCGAGATATTCGAGCACGTGTGTGACACAGCAACGTTAAGTCATAAGATAGATTTTGCGGAAATAGGCGTGTCTCATACGTTGGCTCGTAAAATCTTGACGAGAGTTATCGCGCGATTTTATATGAAACATATAACCTCCAAGATGATCTATACTCTCTGGAAGATATTTAATATCGAGCGTGTCGAAAGGCGCGGGATGAGGGAAAGGGAGGGGAGAATAATGAAAGAAAGCGAAAAGCGATCCAAGTTTCATTGAAAGAAATCGAGAAACACAAAAAAGATAGAGAGGGAGGGAAACCGCGCATTTTCCGTTGGGACTGTTGTACTTGTATAGAACGCGCATTTCTCGAAGAGTTTGCTTTTAATGCCGCGAGAGATAAAAGATAAATGAGCATAGACGCGACAGCGAGCCAACGCGCGAGTACATGTAGTTCGCTCGAGAGATGTTCACACCACAACAGATTCGCTACTGACATTTATTTCCGCGACGTTATCTAACGCGCCATGTACCCAGCTATATAAACGATACCTTCGCCTCGGCTGATGGAGACAAACATTTGTGGTACCCTAGGGTCGGGAAGAAATATACACGGCGCAATAAGCAGAATGTCTTGACGCACCGTTGCGTCGGAGCTTGATTCGCGTACACGAACGCGTGTTAGCTGAGGAAGTCGGCTCCGCAGCTAATGGTGTTTTGCGTATTACGTCAGTAAGCACGGAATAATATTAACATGGATCCGCAGTAATTTCGGTGCAGTAATCGACTATTGTAATAGAGTAAATTCTATTTCAAGAGAGAGAGAGAGAGAGAGAGTGCTTGGTTTTATAAAAAAGAAGAGATTATAAAAGAATATTAATTTTCTTTTCGTTAGCTTTTGTCATGTGAAGAAGTAAGTAGATATAATCTCTCGCTGTATCTCCATATATCTTTCTCTTTCTGATAATAAATATCTTTCTGATAATAAATCATTACATGTAAATCATTTATGACGGTGAAATTGACCCTGTTACACGCATAACTCGCATTTAGCGGTCAACCAGACGTCCCATGTGCGCGTTATAATAAATCGCTCGCCAAATGTACGACACCATCTATTTTCCTTGCTAAACAAAATCGTCCAAAATCAACTGCAGCGTCGGAAAATATATGCTATGTTATACTATACACGTGCGAACGGGATTATGTATGTGTTACTACTAGAATATAGTAGTAGGGATCGATCACATCTTAACACACTCCGTCCATGTACTTTGATGGATCAACCAAACGATAATGCCAGCTTATGGATGAGCAGAGACGAGAGAGAGAGAGAGAGAGAGAGAGGGAGAGCGAGAGAAAGAGAGGAGTAGGGGATTGATATTGACCTTGCGCCGGCCACAAAGGACCGCATAATTGTTGAGGTTAATTCCTGTTTGTGCCACATGCCGCAATCTACACTCTCCGTCAAACTGTCGCGACCCCGATCCCTCTTAGTCCGTCTCCGCTTTCGACCGTCTCTAAATAGCCGGGCAATTGTTAATCTACGCGACTGCGTTGGACGCGTAAAGTGTTAGCAACAGGCATCGCGGTTAACCGAACAGACATGGATATGCAATACACCGCACTATTATTTTCACACTACTATTTTTGCTCGCGAACATGCACGCGCGCAAATAAATAAGTCTTTACAGAGGCCTCACGACAGTGGCGATATTTTCTAACGATCACTCAAATAATTTGAAGTTAATAAGCTTTAGTTACTTTGCCCTCGAGCAAAGTGTATTCTAATATCCTTACAAACGAAATAGTAGATGATTAGCGTTGGAATTTTCGTAATAAATATCGCGCGCTCGCAATTAGAAAGTAATGACGGCGGCTTGTGACATAATTTGCACAGCGTGAGTTTTGAAAGACATTTTTTATATTATTAAAAGTTTTTTGTCCTTGAAAAAAGCGCGCTCTTCAACGTAATCTTAAGATTAGATACTTTAATGACGATGCTCGTCAATATATTTGTCGTAAAATTTTTTTTTTTTTTTTTTTTATCGTATTGCATGCGCAGTGAAGTTTCAAGTGCGCGCGATATATGAAACTCCTCGAACGAAATGAGATTTTCGAAAAGTTGTCGCGTAAAAACTTTCTACATTTACATGGCTAGTTTCTGAAACGCGCGTTCGCACACGATTTCATTGTAACTTTGTTCGATTTTTACGGATAAAAATCTGATATTTCACGCGGAGTACGCGCCGGGAGTAAACGTATTCCGTATTGCCACTCAACGCCGACCGAGTCGCACGTCGATTCACGGAAATGGGAAACTTCCGTTTGCGATAAAATATACGTTTGCGAATGGTGTGGCGGTCGTCGTCTCAATCGTATCGCGCTTATTAATGAATACGCGCGTTGAGAAAAGTCGAGATAAATACCCGCGCGTTGAAATCAATATATGATATGTAAATATTCTTAAATGTATGTGTACATGTGAGTTATCGAGGGACAATTTTACGCCAATTAACGCGAAGCAGCGCGCGATATAGTTTGCGTTGTGTATAGTATTGATTTATTAGTCTCTAATGAAGCACGGACTCGGCCACGGCACGTACGGAGAACTGCAAGACTCTCCGCGCGCTTTGTATCTCACGTATGGAAACGTCCCATGCGAAATATAAATCTGTCCAACTTTCACAAGGCGCGGTCGTAATTAATAGCCCGCATTAATCACGAAGAGCGGTGACGTTGCGGAAGAGTTATGCGGGCATTTGTGTGTGTTAGCGGATATATACATACATATAAGAGCGCGCTCGCACGCTCGCACGTTAATCATACAAAATGCAGAATGCGATCCCGATTCGTGGTCGCCGGCAGTCGCCGGCACTTACCGGCCGGAGAAGCGCTTAATCGTACGCAAACTGCTTTTTACCGACTACCTATCCACCAGAGACAAGAGTCCGCCACCACCGCGCGTTTGTTTTAAATACAATAGGCCGATGCGGAGAGCAGCAGCAAATATCTCAAGAGTGCGCCGCTGCGCGCGTCGAGAGCGAACGAACAAACGAGCCTCGAGAATATAATTTGCGGCTCCCGTGAAAGGATTAAATTGCGTTCATTAATCGTTAAACGTAATTAAATAATAATCGTCGGAAGTATTTTCGCAGAATATATGTTTGATTTCACGCGCACACAAGCGAAATATGTTCCCGTTACGTTTATATCTGCGTCGGTAATATAATCGTAAAAATCGTGTGGAAAAAATTAAATAAAACAGCTCTCGCGTGTACACTCGCGTCTTTATCCCGCACGATTGGCTGACGAAGTGTAGAGATCGTGAATGAAGCTCGGAAACAGAGAGAATTTTCCACGTAAGCAGAAAGATAGAGAGGTAGTAGCACGGGAAGGGAAGGGCTGGTGAAGTACAGGCTCGTAAAGAAAGTGGAGTTGAAAACTTGTATAATCCGGCTGTATCTCCCGCGATATCTCACAGGAAAGTCAGTCTCCAGGCTGAGATCTATCTGATCCAACGGGCACGCTATAACTAGCACTTGAACGACGTGACCAGACAAGGGTAGTGCAATTTGTATCATCTCTCTCACGATATAAACACGCTCGTATATTTCGGCCGAGAATTGAATATCCGAGGCCTTCAACGAGATCTTTCTAAAGTAACAGCGTCGCGTATTTTTTTTTTTTTTTTTTTTTTTTTTTAATTTACCATAGAAAGTTAGTTTAAAATTTTATTAGATTGATTTTTATCAAGTTGGGATTTCAACCGAAATTTTATCTCAATCTCTCGTAGAGTTTTCACGTTTTCATTTAGTTCTTTTAACTATTGTTTTTTTTACGTATTGTATTTCTCGGGAGATTAATCCTCTCTTGTTCCCACGATCGGAAAAGTAACTTTATTATAGATACAAAAAAATTGCAAACGTTTACACGTTCGAAATTACTGTGTAAGAAAAACAAGTGTGTTTGATTGACGTTGCACACATAATTTTCCTCTATCGTATAAATAGATGTCTTCGGACGATTGATGCGTGACAAACCGTTTCTTTTGTGGAGCGCGATGATTGACACCCAATTTTCTTCGGCTTTTGTGAGTCAATCTCCGAGTCTGCGTCTATCGCGAAGCTACTTACACAGCATATAAGCACTTCACTTCGTTTCGCTGACTCGATCGCTCCGTCTCGTTTAAGCTTTCGATATATCTGGAATCTCGCCGAATGGCGGCTAGAAATTCTCAATGATAAACATGCGTTGCTTCTATTCTCGCACAGTAAGCTCATATGTTTTATTGCGTATTGAAGATAGCGGAATCTTTTTTTTTTTAAAAAAAAAAAAAAGCAAATTAAAGAGAAAGAGAAATAAATGTCGACATACGTAGAAACATATTTTAAATTCTTTATAAATTACCAAAAGAACTTCATAGTCTAAAAATTTTTTATTTCTTCTCTTTTTTCTTCACGTCACAATGTTGAAAAATAAAAAAAAAAAATGCATAGTATTTTCTACCTCCTACCGTGTTATTTTCGGAGACACGTAGCACAAATTTACGAGACTTTAGGCAACACTTTATAGGCCTTACTTAAGGGAACTCGAGCAAATTGCTTGGGAGCTTCGTCAAGTAGACACCTGCTGCGTGTCAATTCGATTTGATGCTAATGAAGTGAGCGCGGCGCACGGCGTACATTAGCGCTCCTCGCGGAAACAGGGCCTCTGCCTGTCTGCCTATAGCGTCGTCGAAGCGTAAACGCGGGCGTCAAATCACTCGGATAAATAAAATACGCCGGGAAATCGATCGATGACGGACCTCGAGCGAAACGCGAGGACACATTCCCGAAAAGCCTCGTTTTACGGAACGTCGCTTTCGATCGGCGTCGTGCAAGTTGATAAATATTCGTTCTATTTTTTTTTTTTTTTCGGAGCAGTTTAAAAGTTCAGCGTTAAACTACAAAAGGAAACAGAACACGACCGAATAGAAATATACTCGCGATAATTAAATAATTTACATTTTTATTTCGTATAACCGAGAGTACACACGTACGACTTGGTTGTGTCTGAAAATACACTTTCGTGTATCTCTCGCGGAAATTGACTGAACCGCGGATAGAAGAAAAATATACGGCAAGCTCAGCTCTTGTAATAAAGATTGTTTATTTAGTTAGCGCGCCCGCGAGATTATATCGAAAAATATAACATATATCAGAGATGAGAGATAAAAAGAGAGAGCGAAGTGAGCTCGCGTTCAAGTGAGCTCGTTCCGAACCGACAATATGTATTCTCCGTGTCTGCGAATACAAATGAAACCTTTCGGTCTAGATGTAACATCGATCTTTTAGATATAGACAGCCCGCGCCATCCATTCCGCGCATTACTCGAAAATATCACCGATAAACAACAACCGGCTGCCGCCGTATCGAACGTAATACAGGAAGAGCAAACGCGATGGAATACGACACTCGACTTCCTGCTTTTAAAAATAATCGTAGGATGTTGGTTGCGCTATACCGATGATTTAATCAGTAATGCGATATACTTAAAACGCAAAGCAACGCGCGGCGTTTAGCCGGTCATTGTGTTTTAAATTTTATAAAATTATGTTTTACATGTATATTGCTGGCTTTTCTTTCTTGCGCAAAAATATCAGTAGAAAAATAAACAGCAAAGCAACCGCTCGGAGAGAAATTGTGTGGCTCGCAACGCTAAATACCAATATCTCATTTGGAAAGTTAGAAAATTTCCTCAATTATCTCTTAATTAATTACTTCTCAGCAAACGTTTATTCAAGCGGAGAAGTACTCGTTCAGAGAAAATACAAGATGTTGTAAGACTCTTTTGCCGAACACGAACGTCGCTCTACTCTTACCCGTCGTAACGCCTTCATCTTCGCATTTTCTCGGGGATTTCAAGAGAACGACCAAAGAGAATCCCCCTTCCTCCGTCACAAAGTTATTCGACATTCGTCCCTCTTTCATTCTTCTCGCCCTTCGCCATTATTACGCAGGCACCATGTGCGGAGCGGCTTATTACACGTTTTAGAATGTTTTTTAAGTCCGCAAGTTTCGTTGGCCATTTTATATAAGTCGGTGTTAGGCAAATCCGTGTATATATATTATAGTAAAAGCCCGAAGCACGGGCGATCTTAGGATTGATTGAATGCACGGCACGGAGCATGGTCAAAGCCCAAAATAGGGTTTTTAGCATACTTTTCAATGTATGCTATCATTGCAGTGACATATTATAGATTAGATTTTTAGAGAAGGAGCCTCTCCCCCGCTCACACGGTAGTATGTGATACAAAGGATATTTTACATGTCTCAAATGTCCATTCGGGCTTTGACCATAACATATACACGGCACTTTGCCGCGACGCATAAAAATTATTGTTATTACCTGCGCACGTTAAAAAAAATATCTAACCGCGCGCGCGTAGTAATTTTCTGGCAAGACATCACAAAAATGCGCTGAACTTTAACGAAATTTTAACGCACACACATACAAAGAACAAGTATTATTAAATTTAGGACTTACCGGAAAAGAAATCTTCTGTTCGAAATCAGTTTATTACAGAAATAATAAAAGTTGCGATGTATTTGGTACATTTTGCGTGTAGCGCGCGCGGAAACGTCAGAGTTGTGACTCGAATGGTCGACAAAAATATTACGGAGATGAGATTCACGTCTTCAAAATTACGCGCACTGACTACATGCAAATTATTCCAGTCACCCTTATTCTTTTCTCCCCGCAAGAACTCTTGACTTTTTTTATATGCAAATCTCTTTATTCATTCGCATCCTGCTAACGATATAGCTGCTTTTATAGAACGGGAACATAATCTATATCGATGAGATCTGTGTGGAAGATACGAAGACGCGCTATATATATATTGTGTTTGCTTTGTTGCAATTTGCTTTTTAGATTTAACGTTTAATTATTGAAGCAAGTTTTCTCTTTAATCAGTTTTTTTTTTTTTTTTTTTAATATTTACACAAAATCAATTTCAAAGATATGCAAAATTAGAGAAACGCAGTTGTACCGGAAAGTTGGGGAAATTTAACGTGCACCTCGCTGATAACTTTGCATCGAGGAAAGTCACGAGAAATTATGTGAAGAGCAACATCAAAGTTACTGGCTCGGTTATGTTATATCGCTCGCTCTCGCTCTCTCTCTCTCTTTCTCTTTCTCTCTCCTCTGATGATCGCGCGACGCCACAAGCCGCGATTCCTCTCTCGGAGGTATCGCGGGGGCTTGATGAAACTTTCAGTTGCGACGGAATATTCAGAATACACTTAGCCGAGTCCGGACATCGATCCAGCGCGGACCGCGCTGCAGCGCGCTTTATTGCGAACAACGCGCGGCCGAAATTCGGTGTCGGGATTTGTTATCGAAACCATACAAAAGGCCTCAAACAAAAGTGCGCTCTTGGAATATTTCATTACATTCCCTCCCCCGCTGAGTGCCGCTCTCATGTTTAACACGAGCAGTAGCGAGAGCTCATAAAATAACGAGTTTTTTTTATTAACTCTACTCTTCAAGTCTAGAGAGTACGCCGGACGCACAAGTTTTTCGAGAACTCTACATCTCGCGGTTAGTCATGCACAATAGAACATTCATTTTGTATTTCTATAGAAAAACCCATTGTTCAAAGAGTTAAAATTCTGAGTTTTTCACGGAAAAATTTAAAAATATTTAAATATTGTCGCGCAAAAAAAAATAAAAACGTTTTCGTATAGGTCTGATATATGCGCGCGCGATATTTTTACAATTTTTCTTCTTGTTGTTTCGCAAAGATCACTTCTCTGTTACAGATGCGAAATGTGGGTTCGAGACAATTTGCGTATATCTGTCGGAATGTGTCGTTTACGTCAGCGACCGCAGTTTTTACGTTATCAAATTCGACACGTGCAAAGAAACGTTATGTAAGGGGAAACATTTTTACTTCAACCTCTGGAGGATTTGCTAGCTTGCTTCCTGGACCGGATGCAGCCTCTGCAAAGCTCGCAGAAGGGAAAGCTAAATAAGCAGGCGGTACATGATGAGATGATATCCAATATACATACGCGACTTTTATTTGTAATCCGCAGAAAGGGAAGGGTTTTGAAATGTAGATACGCGTTCAACGTGGAATTGGAAATTTTGTAACATTACGCATTGCGCGTGTTTCTTCTTTTTTTTTTTTCATTCTTTTGTCCGTGTCGATCCAACAGCTTTTGCGTGACGTCAGCGTAACGCGAGCCTTAACCCGTGACAATTTATGAACACCGCATCGTGCGCACAAAGTCTAAAGCTCTGGTATGCATGAGCCGCAGAGGGAGTTTGGCCGCGAGCCAATCGTAGCGAATCTCGCATCCGTATCTGTTTGCATTATCAAGCGTCGCATCGTCGCTGGACCAATAACATAAACCTAGAATTCTCGCATGTATATGGACTCGTCATCTTGTTTCCAAACGCGATGTATGTGCGCATCTAATTAACGTCGATTCGTTTCCCACCGCCTGCGCCTCTGACGCGGAGGATCGAACGCGCTTGGTCGTTAAAAGGCGACGGAAAACGCATGAACAATGTTGTTAGAAACAATGTTAGGCGCTCGATTTTTGTGTTTGATATTTCCGCGCTCAAAAAAGAAAATCTATGAATCAAGTTTACTTAGCAAACTAAACTCGTTAAATTTCTCTGGAGAAACTATATAATCCTTTGAGATATCGGATAGTCCTTAAACATCACGTCGCAATCGATCGTCGCAAAATGTGCCGGGGCAAGGAAAGTGAAATCGGCGCACTTGCTGAGATTTGTTCTCAAAGGAACTCCGATAAAACTTAAGATATCCGATAAAAGTTTCGACGCTAAATATTAATTGATGTCGTTCGAATTTCGTTATGCGACGCGGCAGAGAAGGATTTCGTCTAACAAGCAAACTGCTAACGAGGCTTTAAAGACGATGCTCGAGTTTCGGAAGGCGTTCATCTCGAAATAAGTCTGAGTTCACTTAGAACATCCCGTAATTGCTTCAATCCTAGACGCTGTCGCGCCGCAGGAAATCAATCCGCTCCCGGCAAAGGAAGTAGAGCTTGATGATAACAGAGAGAGGGTCTCTCCTCTCTCCATTCTTCTCCCTTCCCCTCTTTCTGTCCATCTCTCCTTCCCTCCTTCCCTCCCTCTCTCTCTCTCTCTTTCTCTCTCTCTCTCTCCCCCTCTCTCTCTCTTCTCTCTCCATCAAAGGTCTCGCGCGGTTATTACAAAGGAATCTTCACGGTTGCATTCAGTCTGCCGAGGTATTGGGAGTACCGAAGTATTGATCCCTCTCCATCTGTATAACACTGACGCGATATCAATAGCGTCGAGTGAGAAAGCTATTTTGGAGCGAATGAGCATGTAACAGAAGAAGAGAAGAGACATGAAAAAGAGAGAGAAAGAGAGAGAGAGAGGAAAATTACAAAAGACTGAAGGAGGATAAGCGGGAAGTTGCTATTTACGTCTAGAAAGTCGAAGTCATAGATTTACAAATATCTGTGGCTTTCAGTCATCGTTTTTTTGTCTTTTAATTACACGCTTCTATTGCATGTGGAGCATCTTTTCTTTTTAATATACACAATTTTTTATTCATCGCGCTGAATTTTATCATCAAAGCACGTAGTTGTGAAGTTGCAAGTTCTCCGCTAAAAGCATCGTGCGCCGCACCGCGGATTAATCGCAAGTTAATCGCTTTAGTTTTCGGACGCACACTTAATCGTATCAAAAGTTTACCGGCCATTAAATACTTGTTTGGGAGTTTGTGACTCCAAGTTTGGAAGAGACGGCCTTCAATTAAGTGGATTACTGGCATTGAAGACTGGCATCTCTACAATATTTCGAAGAGAGATTTTGCGCTGAGAACACGCGAAAAGATTATATATTGCATACGCTTATGACTACAAAGTGTGACTACAACACAAACAAATGCACTTTCCGCGATCGTCCGACAATCTTGCGATTTTCCGTAGAATATTGAGAAATTTTTCAGAAAATCTGTTCCTATTATATAGAACGTCGTTCTTTCTCTCTCTGACCGTTTTCTCGGAATCGTTTGGTGAAGCCTCGCAAAATGATTTTTCTATATAATATCGTTGAAATAATAGCGCGATCGGATAGGTTTTATCATTTGATCGCGGCCAAATTCGAATGCATCGTCGTCGGACGGGTTTTAAAACCATCCGTGAACGACCCATCCTTTGTAACAGTCATCGGAAACCCCGGCGGTACCGGAGATTAATCTCTTTAATGAAAAGACGTGGATATTGCTCGCGCGCAAACGGAACGAAATTGCAGTCAACCGAACACACGGAGAAAGAAGTTTTTTGGTACAGCGAAGAAGGAACTTCGCAGGGCCTACTTTTTTGTTAACACCAACAAAACGTTTTGTCACTGAAACAAAAAAAAAAAAAAAAAAAATTCAGTAGATCCGGCAAGTTCTTTCTCCACTGTCCATGTAACAGTAACTAATCTTCTTGCTATTCCGGCAAAAAGATTTTCTTTTTTCTGCGAACTTTTTCCTCCGACTTGTTGTATTTCGAGAGTTTTCATTTAGCGAAGTCCGCGAACGTTCTATCGTACACTCGTTTCGATTTTACTCTCACATCGAAGAGAAAGTCGCTCTTTTCCTATTCTCATTCTGTTTCTTTCTCCCTTGAGTAACTTTCGTCTTGCCCCTCCCCCTCCCCCTCTCCACACACACACACTCTGAACTTTTCACCGCCGAATAAAAACAGCGACGTTGACTACATTGTGTGCGGAGAGCACACCGTGCGCAAGCACCGCACGAAAGTTGCCGTAACTTTCCTCGACACTTTTATTTGTCCTGCTTGAACGCGACTTAATACACCAATTTGCACCTTATCAATTTTCCTTCGACAAATTACATGTGATGGTGTGAAATTTTTTTTCTAAATTTTGCGTCGCGCTTCGCGAGCAAGAAACGCGACAATTTTTCGCGCAAGTGAATGTTCGCAGTTTCTTTCGGATACGTGCAATTTGACTGATCAGTCGTTTCAAAGTTTTATCTGCCAACATATCACACGGTGATTTCTCACGTAGATATTGTACGTACGCGAAATGTATTTTTTTTTGTGTTTTGTTATCATTTTAAAGTACTCCGCTGGTGATACGAGCCTATTAACAGTGTCACACTGTATTTTTTTGCAATTCTCTTGGTAGCAGATAGCGAACACGGGCCGCGGCATCTAGAAGCAAATTGCAGAGAAAAGTGCTCTTCCCTCTTATCAGGGTCGTTATGGTGACTCTCGCGAGACGCGTTGCATTATACATGCACGTATTCAGACTATACGTCTGTACTTTTTTCCAATAGCATACGCGCGGAGAGTAGCTTAAACACGCTACTTCACTAAAAAATAAAAAGCGAAAAGTAACCTCGCTGCGCGGCACGTAGACACAATAAAAGAATGTAATAACACCTGTTCTACCTGTTTCGCCAAAGTTTTTTTTTAATAATATACGCGACGAGACATAAGTTACGAGCGCGTTTGTGAAAAGTAATAGAATTAAATTTCTCTCGAAACACGGTGCAAAGTAAATCTCCTTTATAACAAAAGCTACTGTAAAACTTTTCGATGTAATATGATATTCAGTGACGAATTGTCAAAGAGAACAAAAGTGAAATTTAAAAGTGAAATTGTACAGTACATTTGAATCCGCAATCTCACGAAGATTGTTTCAAAAGAGTCGAATCGGATTCGGAATCTTCCACCTAGGTCGAAAATTATTCGAACGAATTCACCGCGTCGTGATTCTCCCTTTCCAACGTATATTCGCAGAAACGACAGCCGTCCCGGTGGCGAAGCGGCCAACCGCGAAGTGAACTGCGATATCCGTAGGTGAGCCGGCTTAACGTCGCCGGCACAATACGTGTTTCTGCATCGGAACGAGTTTAAACTTGCATCGCCTATTTGCTGGTAGACACGTCGCAAACACATAACTCCGCTCCGCAGAGAGTTGTGCGGTTTTCTATCGTTGCGTTTGCGCGTGGCAGCCGAAGTGCGCGTTCGAAGACCGGAGTTATACCGACACGAAAGCACCGGAGAAAGAACGTCGTTTTCGTCCGTGTCGTTCGCTTCTTTTCGCGCAGCATCGCCACGCTGCGAACTTTTGCGATCGAAACGAGAAACTTTGCCGTGTCTTCGCGACGGAGCGGAGAAATTTTTTTGGACACGAGCCGACGATCCTATTGCGCGAAACGCGCAGTTTTAAACGGTTCTTTTCTTAAACTGTACTCCCCTCAAATAGCGCGAGAAGTTAACTGAAGACAGATAAACCGGAGAAAGCTGTCGCGATAGGAGGACGTAGGTGGCAGTTGCGATGAGTCGCGTCAACAAACTTTCGGGTTAATCAATCCCGCGTTAGCAACTTTCTGTGTTTCTCTCTCTTCTCCGATAACCTCGTCAAAAGGATATATAAGTTTCGACGTTTCAATCAGCTGTTCTTTTCCGAAAAGTAGCTCTCCGCGGATTAATAGTTGTAGAAAAAGTTTTGCGAAGACGCATTCTCAATCACAGCGTAAAGTTGTGTAAGCTGGAAGTCTGACATGCGAGAGTCTTCAAACGCGATTTTCTTTAAGCAGATGAATAACAGCAGGGATATCTCTGTGAACTTTAAAGCCAATGGATCGAAAGTTCTTTATCTTCCTGCGTTCTCTCTCGTCGGTTAAAATATTACGATATCGACGTATGCAGATATCTCAGTTATTTCGACGGATATTTTATCTTGAACGTTCTACTAGAAGTCTAGACAATAAATTTTTTTATTTATTTATTTTTTTTTTTTAAGCCACTGTCAGCGTCAGCCAACACTCAGACGGTTTCGGCACTTTATTTCGCGTTTTTGAACGATCTGTTCACGATATTTCAAAGAATGGAAAAGTAGCGGTTTTATCTCTCTCTCTCTCTCTCTCTCTATCTCTCTATCTCTCTCTCTCTATCTCTCTACGCGTCGATAATTAGGTCAAGAGAATGGAGATGTCTACGAATCAGAGATCGGCCATTATCGAAATCCGTTGCTCGTAAATTTCCGGCGATACCATCATCGGCACCGATGCTGCCAATGCCGATGACTGTCGATTAGCGGATTAGTATTATCGTCCCCGGTCGTACCGTCGCTGGCGAGATCCAACGAGGGAAGCAGGTAGATATAAAGCTTTTCGCATTTACGATCAAAGATATTGAAGCCGAAGCTTCTAACGATTGCTCAACATTATCGACAATCAACGTATTGCCGCAATCATTTAACGACGATCTTAATTTTATATCGCTCTCTTACAATATCCCGCAAGGGAGATACGCGAGAGTAATAAGAATCGCACCTTCGTTTCTTTTCGTACGCATTTATCGTAATTCTTACCAATAATCGTCGCACGCGGTCATTATCACGTTGTATTATATTTATAGTCTCATTTCTTCGCGCGCGTTTTTCCGCACGCACGTTTCGACCGGATAATTACAAAGTAAATGAAAAAAAAAAAAAAAAAAAAGGAAAAAAAGTGATCATTAAGACTCGCTCAAGTTTCGAGACAAGTTGAAGAGATTAATGTGCTCGAGAAGGAACAGCCACAGAACGCGAGCGTATCTCTTATCACGGTTTCTCCGCGCTCTTTGATAAATATCTCTCGTGCGCAGTTAGAACGAGATCCGCAGTCACAACGATACAAGCGGAAAGTACATTTGTCATTTGATAGCTCGAGAGCGCGCTTCGTGATCAAGAGACGCAATTTCACCGGATAGCTCTTGCCAAGCGGCACACAAAAAAACGCGGACTGCGTTTTCGTATCGTCAGAGGATGTCGGAGGACAAAAGAGTCTCCCTCGCACAGTTGGAGACGTAGTTACGTACATGGTTTTACGTACATATACAGTGGTTGTAGTCGTGAAAGTCCCGGGCACGAGATGTCCCGCCGTGCGGAATTATAGACGTGAGGTCGCGATAAAGGCCGCGCGGCGAGAAAAACCGGGGAAGGATTGTTGCTCGGGAGGAAAAAAAAAAGCGCGAGAAAAGGCCGGCCGGTACGCTGCTTTTTCCTTAAAGCGCGAAGATTAAAAAAGTGCTCGCGAGGAGAGAGTATATAGTAGAGAGAGAGAGAGAGACCGGAGTCTGCGTTTTCTAAGTGAAAACCCTCGCTTCTTAAAGACGCGAACGAGAATTTACGGCTGTTTATATGGAGCGTAATAAGTTACGCGAGAAGATTGGAAAGTACGAAGAACATAAGAGAGACGTCGTTGATGCTCGCTTTGGGAGAGAATTCCGGATTCGTGGTTTTTTATGTGGCGCGCGAATATTCTCCGCGCTGTGTGTCAATAAATATCGCGTTGCAACGATGCAGTTCGTCGAGAACTACCGGAATCCACGGCGACTTCTGCGATTGTCCGAACGCGCGAGAGGGAATACACGCGCGGTAATAAAAATTGATATGGTTTATATCACACACACACACAAATTTCACACATTTTTCCAGCTTATAATAATAAATACATAATATTCCCTCGCAATTCAATTCACGTAGATATTCCGATGTAATATAGTGAAATTGCAAAAGCATTACAAATAAAATAAAATACTCAAAAGTACGAGAGCTTCGACAAATGCTGTCAAAGCATCAAGATCGCTTTACACAAAACCATTCATTCCCGAAGTAAAGCCGCCAGTCGGCTTGTGTAGAACATCGCAGACACATCTAAAAAGATTGCCATCGGACTCACCGGTCTGTGTTTTGTGCGTGGGGGCGGCGGGGGCGGGCAATCCGGCGATGCTGCAAAGCGTCTGTCCGCTGCCGTACTTGATATTCCTATAGTGGCACGGCGTGGTGGGCGTCGTCAGCCCCTCGTTGCCCCTGACGGCAGTTCCGATCACCGAGATCTCGTCGAGCTCGTGCCCGCTGTCGTAGTAGAGCCTCGTCGCGCTGGTGCTGGCACCGCCGACGCCGACGCCGCAGTCCTCCCCGGCACCGGCGCCGGAACGACCGCCGCCGGCACTTCTGCCCCCGCTACGGCCCCTAAGCGACTGCACCAGTCGCTTGGCGCCCGAGGACATTCCACGGAGGTGATCCAGCCTTCCGGTTTTCGTTTTCCCTTGTGCTAGCCGAAACCACCCGGGTAAACGCCCGGGGATGTCCACCTGAAAATTTGCACAAGCAAGTTTGTGTTTTAATCGTCACGTTTCGTTTGCGCGACCGCCGCGTAAATTTCCTTTGATGACGAGGAGGTTGCAAAAAGAATTCACACTTTTTACACCATGACAGTTTTGTATCGCGTAAAATAAAGGTGAGTTATTAGAATATTGAGACAGTTTGTTTTTGAAACGACTGTTTTACATTTTAAGTTAACGTTTGATTAGCGGGGATGAGATATGTTGTTGTGTGCCGAGTTTGTACAGTGAAAGAGAAGTAGGCGAGAAGAGAACTCTTATATAGGCAATACGATTTACTGTACATATATCTGTTTCTCTAATCTCGTTTGCGGTAATAAAGAATCTGTCGATAAGCAATTCGAACGATTGAAGTTTTCGACTACTGAAAAGCTTCGACTGTGTAAATTACATTTATCCGTAGTTGGTGCTAAGATGTATGCGATGTTTCAGACGAATAAATTGTCTATAAAATTGAAACTTGCCAGTCTCGCCTGAGGCTACACGCGGTAGTTGAACTCGAGCGAGATAAAAATTTACCTACTTTCAGGTTTCTGACGTTTATGATAAATGATGAAAAAAAAAAAAAAAGGTTCGATGCACATATTTCCTCTGGTTTATGCCCGTGCGTCTTATTGATTTTGACTATGAAGGAGAGAAGCCGTGAGCTTAGAAAGTCTATATAACTCTTAGTATAATATATGATAAACTGTTCTCCATCTTCTCGTATATGTCGTATTTTAGCAAGGAAAGGAACGAAGAAAAACTGTCCATGGGGGTATTTTGCGTGTAGATATCAAAAGGTTTTTTTTCCGTAAAATATCTCAACACGCACACTGAGATATTATCGATTATCTGTCGTACGCACTCGAATGTGGTCAAAGTAAAAAAGACCCTTTAAGGTTTAGGAGAAGGATTACGAGGGGTTAAAGATCTTCGACCCCGGCCCGTTCCCACACCAGGAAGAACCGATAAGCCAGATTGCTCGAATAAAGCGAAAAGTCAACCCCCTGCATTATATGCTAGATATATTACATAGCAACTTACCACGTAGTGATAGCCGCACCGCAGTGATAATTCAGCTCTCTGCTAGCTACGTATACCGCCAACGGTAGCGCCGCCCACAATCGCGACCGGTGTCACCGAGCGCAGCACATGATCGCTCTTCTCTTCTTGATCCCCGATGCGATATCGATCCGATCCACGCGGGACTCCGGTTTCCGGGTCCTGGCTCGCTTCGTTCGCGCTGTCACCCGATTGTTATTCAAGCCGGCCGAGCGTTTGCGCACACCGAACACGCGAAACGGACCACCGACGACGGCTGCTGACCACCGTGGAACGTCGTCGCGCGACGATCGGTAGCATGCCACGCGATACTTCTCGTCGAGCACGTCGCTTCCGGTCGGCCGAACGCTCGCTAACGACCGCACTTTTTGCGAACGGTGATCGACAAGCGTACAAGGCACGCGTCGGTCGCCACGCGGTCGTCCTCCGCCATCCGGTCTCGCGACATGTTGCGTCGTCGGTTACGCGCGACCCGATCACGCGGCGCGTTTGCCACAACACGCACGTAATTGCGCACCTTGCACTCGGCACTCGCACCGATCACAACGACAACGACGACGACGACGACGACGACAACGACGACGACGACGACGACGACGACGATGACGACGATGACGACGACGGTGACGATGACGACGATGACGACGAACGGAGGATCCGTTTCCCTGTCTCGCGCTCGGAGAATGCCCGTGGCCCGATATTGACGCCGACAGACCCTCTTTAAGGGACGGTCGGCGTGCAACAAGTGTCTCGAGCGACGACACTCGTCTCACGTGCCGCTGCTGCGCTCTCTCGTCTACTCCACGTTCAACCACTCTCGGCAATACACTCGATATTCTTCGTCCGACTCATCGACGACTGAAGACTCCGTTCTCCAAGGTAGCACAGCGCCTCGGTATCTGGGGAGAAACAGAGAGAAAACGTCGATTATTCGCCAATTCGACGAATGTGTGTCTGCCTGTCACTTGCAAAAAATTTTACGTCAAAATTTGTCTCGAGAGATACCACGGAGATTCGCTGAAGATGTACGTCGATGAGTTTGATGAGATGTACGCGAACGGAGTTAGTATTCCCAAAGATGTGGAATTCCCGTCGCGGGATTTCCGTAAGAGTTCGCTCGAGACGACCAGCGGATATCTCTCGAAGGATAAGACGCTCGACGCTTGATGAAGAAGTAATGGGTCGAAGATTAGGATGTGCCCCGTCGAAATTGCTAATATCGATTATGTCACAAACCTCAAGTGTTCGTGTGTTCGGCACGTTCAGACTAATCCCAGGGGAATTGGAGTAGCAAATGAAGCGACGTATCTCAGATACGGATGTTTATTTTGTTCTTAACTAGATCAGAGATCAATGTGCATGCGATGTATATCTGTCGCGTTCGGCAGAACAAACTGCTTTCTTTTTAGCAATCTCTTTTCTTTTAGAATCAACGTGTTGACAAGATGACAACTCGGCAATTGTTCTGCTGAACGCGGCCATTATGTGTCGTGTTTAAAAATATTTTTAAATAACAATCGAACCACCAACCTGTTGGATCGCATCGTCAATAATTCGCGAAAAATTCGATAGGATTTAAAAAAAAATTGTTGAGAGAAATCGGGGAATTATTGTGCGCAAATTAAATTTACATCTTTTTCGCGATATATTATATTGAAATAAATATTTTCTTTGCCGTGTTTCCTCGCTGTAGCACAAAGCTTGTAATTCTTAATCGGATTTTGATTAACTCGTCGATGCATCGAATACACGCTGTCGGATGACAAGATGATGGATGCGTTATCGCATTAGTTACATGCGCATTTTATAACCGCGCGTATAACATGAGAAATGCACACATTGGTTGGACAGGCCGGGGGAAGAGGAAAAATAAAAAGGTTTTTTTCGATACGACAAACAAGCAAAGAAGAAGAATCTGAATATGAAAAAGCCATAGTCACGTCTAGTCGATTTGACGTATTATTACGCGGTTCTTATCTTCTTTTGTGCCGCTCACAAAGAAAGAACATTTCGACGATGTACCGATCGTGTAACATTACATACAAAACGGCGACTTGTTTATTCGAAAGCGCAATCATGTTTCCATGTTTCCGTTAGAACGATTCTTTCTCATCCGTCATGGATTTTTTGTCGAGTCGATATTGTTACGCATCTTATTCGGAAGATTAATCGAAAGAAAATAGATGCACAACGGGAATGCACAACGAAGTAATCGTAGCGTGAATTGTTGCGACATTTTGCGTCCACAATTGTGTGTCCGCATCGCATTCCGTTAATTATAAATTACAGAGAAATATTTATTGAAACGTATTTATCTCTGAATATATTAACCGATATATTACCACCGGTATATTACTACCGGTGAACAATAGATTGGAATTACCCGTTGTGCTATATATAGTACGTGTGTATGTGTATATATCGCGTTTTCGCGGAGATCGATCGATAAATAATTAGCCGGCGGGGTCGTCGCGATGCTCGATCTTCGCGAGCGGCGCGTTAAATTGATTTCGCATAACGAAGAACAATGGCTGTCGTATACGGGATGAATATTAGGAGCTCCTTGCACAGCATCGGATAAATTATGTAGGCAACGAGAGTCTCGTTTTATTGCCGGCGGGGTCGTGCGCCGCTGCAATCCGGGCGTAAACTCGACGGCTCTCTCATATGGAAATCGTAACTTGAAAGTATAATATGGAAAAAATATCCCGCCCGGCGGTCTACGTTACCAGAGTAGTACGTTTGTTTTAGCTTATAAAAATTCCTGCACAAGAATCGAAGGTGTATTTATCCCGGGAAAGTGTGCCGATCGGAAGGGAAGCGCTCGGCGACGCGCACGAACGACGTTCCGATAAATCATCCTTTGGGAAATGTTATCTGTGTTTATTAAAGGAGAGAAATCAGATAAATTCCAAGTGGAGTGCTAAATATAGGAGCCAACAAATCGCTTTATGTTTCGTCCGATTGCGAACGGACGAGATCGCAAATTCAATCGCCTGAAATTGGAAAAGAAGGACAGAGATTCCGTTCGTCGCGAAAGGTAAAGAATATTTAAAATTATGAAAATTAGACAACGAAAAACGCGGGGAACGATGCAAAAATAAAATAAACAATATCTCACTCGCTTCGAAATAAATAAACACGTTTCGAGATAAATAAACACGTCCTTCGAAATAATTAAACACGTTCAATGCTAGTCATGGTGCAATCTCATTAGCGCTGAATCTTAAATCACTCAAACGTCTCAGTTATCGCGGCACGGTTTAGTCTCGGTGCCGCTTAATCAGAGTGGTATGTTTGTGCATCGTATCGCTTCTCTCGAAACGCTTTCGTGTTCATAGCTTTATAACGACGCTTACGAGACTCATCTGTCATGAGCGCGAGGCCGCGCAATTTATACGACACGCATCACGGCGCACTTCCAGAATATTCAAACACACTCGAGCACTCTAATACTCTGGTAGGGTATTATCGTATAGAAATGCGAGGTACGTTTCGTAACTAAACTATAAATAACATCAGTATTGATCTTTCATTACCTATGCAAAAATTACATTAGCAAAATTGCACTGATGCTTTATGCGCGTAAAATGGTATTTTTTTCAACTCGGGAATTTTGTCGGGAATAAATAAATCATATATACGCACGTACATTGTCGAAAAAAATATTTTGAAACGACCGTCATAAAACCCATGCGACAACTCTATTTTTCGCTCTTGGTATTTTTTTTTTTTTTTTTTTTTTCGTTCGACGAGAGCGCGAAAACATGTGAATTTTTTATAATTTGATCCATTTCGACTCTTGCATTTTGCATGGGTACGTTGCTTTGTGCGGTAAAATTGCAGAAAATAAAGAGATATGATATATTGACGCGCGAAGTGAATTCTTTTGCGCTAAGTTTCAAAATTGTATTCCGCGCGTTTACCGCAGTTTTGCTTGCGCGGCACAAAATTTACCGCGAGTTTTGTCGCGAGTGAATTTAACTTGCACCTTCTCTCAACCGGTGCATCGACCGGAGCGTGTCTCTTCTCTCTTTTCTCGCCCCCTCTTGCCTCCTCACCCCATCTTCTTCTCTCTGAAGAAGAGACTTGCGTTCCGCGTCACTGCAACGACGTACAGACTCGCTTGGCGGCTGCAAATGGCCGTCCGCTCTCGTTGCAATAAATGCAGACACCGCATGCAGCAGTTCCTCACTTTACGGTCGATGCGTCGATGGTAGCGGGGAGGTTAAGTCGCTACGCCGCGGTGTCGGTTGATTGCGACGAGTTGCAACGCGTTTCACCAGAAACGACGAATAACTCTGCTCCGTTTCGGTCCTCTCCTCCATCACTTGATCTGATACCGTTTGCGCACGTAAATTGATGAATTAAAATAGAAAATCTAACGAAATCAGGCGAAAATCGTCTAAATACAGAAATTTCGTGCGTACGTAACGAATCTTGTAAGATCATCAATTTTATCGCTAATAGAAGTTCCAATCTCTTTTCGCGGCTATTAATATGAAAAGGATGCTGTCCGATGGCGTACTATCGTATAAGCGACAAGGGAATTTGCGATATCGATTATGGCGTATGGCGCGAATCACTTGCGGCAAACGCCGACGCGATCCATTCGATTATTCAAATTTGATAACGTGTGACCGAGCCGGGAACAATCCGCGAATTGATCCCGAAATTCTCCGCGATATCATCTTTTTGCATAAAACGCGTTTTGTGCAATTGAAAAAGTGACCGCGGCAAAAAATCTACACTGATTCCGAATCAGAACTTTTGTAAATTATTATTTCGAAAAAAAAGGAACGATAGAGAAAAAAATTGGAAACTGTGATGAAAAATGTTTCCGATGTGCGAAAAAAATTGTTTCGCTTTTATTAGCCAAATCGGGAAATACACTTGGGATGTTCCGAATATTGCGTCACAATTTTCAGTCAGACCATTTTGAACATTGGAATCTCTCTTTGAGACTCGTGAAAATCTCACGTACGTGTTATTAGATAATGGGAACAATAAACGCGAATATTTTACGCATTGTAATGATAACAAAAAAACGAAAAAAAACAAAACGGACAAAAAGAATATAAAAAAAAAAAACAAAAAACGTTAACGACATTCCGAGTGCCCACTTCGTTTGTTGGATTGATCGAGTTAAATTAAACTCGATATCCGAAGCTTCTCAAAATCCGGTTTTTACGCGCACGGTCCAATAGTTCGTGTGTCAAAAATAGTAGCTCGTGTATGTCGCAAATGCGCGGCGATACGCAACTAGAGAGAAGAAAAACTATTGCTACGTAAAGGAAAGTGAAAAAAACTACGAATCCAGCAAGTGAATTTCGCGAAAATCGAATGGAAAGCAATGAAACGAACAAATCAACTGTTCCGATGACGCATCCAATTCGTCTTCGGTGAATGTGTTTGAAAAAATTCTAATTAGAAGACTTAAATTTTTCATTTGCGTAAAATCTTCACGACATGCGTGTATATTGCATTATTTGCGCACACGTCGCTTTAGAAAATAGAGAGATTTCCGGTAATGGAAAATCGAATTTTACACTGTGGAAAATTACGTTAGAAATCCGAGCAAGCATTCTAGGAACGGATTTTCCCAAGCTGAACTCACAAATAAAATAAAATGAAGAAAACGCGATTTGACGCGTATTATATTAGTTATTTAAAGAGTTAAAGTTTATCTACGATTATTCCGCGGCTGTTTTCCTTCCTTTCTCCGGCTCCAACTACGTTTAGATTATATTCTTGAAACTCGATTTGACAATCTCGTTAATACTTGTTGATTGTTGTTGCGAAGCGCTTTGTCGATTATTGCATGCGGAAACCCTCGGCAAAGAGTTCTCTTTGTCGCGTATACACGTCCCGGAGAAACAGCTTTGAAATAACTCATCGACTTTATTGCGGATTGTAAAATGAAAAAGTATAGAGTGGGAATTATTAACTTTGGGACTCGAGTAGATAAATGAACTTGGCGACATTTTAAGGAAATGTTGCGACGGAAACACTCGCATTATGACTGACGTAACTAATGACGTGGAAAAGTATGTTTCAGTTGCTACAAGCTTCGACCATTATATAAGTGCAACATCCACTCGCTTGTTAAACTTACTTGCCGCAAGCACGGCCTTAATGTCATCCGATGGGTTCGAAAAGGCCTCGCCTTTACGTCCGCGAACTATACAAAATGCAAGTCAACTCTCCCTTCCCAACGACACGCAAGATTTATGACCCGACGGAAGTTCACACAGCGGGCGCGCGTTCGCCGTTTTGAACAGCGAAACAAGAAGCAGTCTCTAATCGCGGTTCTCTCACGAGCGCGTCTGCCCGAAGTAAAATTATCGAGAACGAAATATCCTATTCTATTAGCCGTTTCTCTCCCTCTTCCCTATTACGCGAAAATAGAAACCCCGAGATACGTCTGATCAATCTCTTTTCGAGAGTCGATAAGTGGATCACATCGCATCGATAATTCACCGAAGACTTGCGGCGCGAAATTCATTCGATCGTGGTGGCGACTGAAATAAAGCGACGTGTTCCAAAAGCTCATTTGCGCAGGCACACGTTGCATTATTTAAAAGATTTATCCACCGCCAATACAGATCGTCGGCTGTGATAGAAGGAGGCTTTGCAAGATGTAAGGGGATTATCGCTGCTTATAGTGCCATACAGCGTCGCTCGAACTACCCGGGATTCGGGACGGCGAACTTATCATCGTTTGACTTTATGGAAGACGAGACTTTCCTCCGAATTATCAGCGAACTTTCCGAGGCACGTTGCGTACAGTCGACTGCGCGATCTCGTTCACCGAGCGCGAGGTGTAATTATTAATAGCATCCTTCGCGTCTCGGAGAATTCTAAGTATGTTCCTCCAATTTATTTCATTGCGCTCCGAGCTTTTTCCGCGCGTCGCGCACCTTCGACGACGCCTTTAACTTTCCACGAAGGCCGAAGTCGGTTTTCTTCTTCGGACGAGAAATTGCTTTACTTATTAAGAATAATTAGCGTTTCCACTTTGTTCTCTCCGACTTTTATGTTCCCCCGAAACTAAATCGCAACGCGACGGTCCGACAACGACGGGGGGGGTGGGGGTGGGGGGGGTCGGTCCGTAGAAATAGGTTGGAAAATGGAAAGAAAAGCACGAAGAATGCATTAAAGCGTCGTCTATTTTCTTTCGTCTTCTTTACTCAATGAGCATTTGTGAAAATTGTGCAAAATATAAGATCTCTTTATGCGACCGGAATCGCACTTTTAACAGAACAGTTATGTTGAACAGATAATAAATGTGTAACTTTAATTTATTTTTTTCTCTGATAGAATAAAACAATACGATTGACACTTTAGAGACTTGACAAATTTTTCTGTTTTCAAGAGTACCAGCCAAAGGACTCTAAGATAATGTTGCCGTAAAAAATTCTACCGTAAAGTAAAAAGTAATCACAAAAAATAAGATATTAGCAATTAGACGAAAAATCAATAAATGCCAATCACTGGATGGGTGTTGCCCGGTAGGTTCGTTACAGGAATGATCTGCTGTAATGGTAGAAGATTACGCGGCCATTGCAAATGCAATCGCATCAAGTTGTTGCGAAATGAACTGACAATGGGCAACGATTTTGGTTTATGCGAGACGGGAAGCGAGTAGAAGAGATAAATTAATGCGATTACGCTTTCGAGACAACGGAAGCGTGATAACGATAATACTATAACACACAGCGATAACGCGCTCGTATATGCACGTCGCACACACGCAATTTATGTATATGCGCGTATAAGGCCTTATATCCACGCACACGGATTTGCGTGAAGGCTTTCCGAGCAGATTACTGGTCATGTGGGTCGCGTTCTAAGTAGCCAAGCCGTTGGACGGCTTAACGGATTAACCTGTAAAGCTCTGGAGCTTCCAAGTTTATACGGCTGAGATGAAGCTATGACGTTTAAAGACGCATTAGCAACGTAACTGAACTCTCTCCCTGATTCAGTCGTCCTGATGTAAAGTCTAGATCGGTTTACGCGAGCGACGATCACAACGTTTACGCAAGTATCGATTTGTTCCCAATCGTTTTCATTCGACGTCTCCAACGTACATTTGATTGAATAGCGCGCCGTGTATATGTTATGGTCAAAGCCCGAATGAACATTTTGGAGACTTTAAAATATTTCTGTTGTATCACATACTATCGTACACGTGTGGGCATCCCCTCCCCGTAAAAACCTAATCAACCTAATCAACCCAATCTATAATATGTCACTGCGATAATAGCGTACATTAAAAAGTAGGTTAAAAATCGTATTTCGGACTTTGACCATAACATATATATAAATCTCCGAGAGAATCTTTTTCTAAAAACTCCGAGATACTGAAGGAAAACCAGGCCGCGTGATATTTCGTCTTCGTTCCGTACGAAGTGCGGTTTCAACCGAATTGGGAAAAAGCTACTTAACCCCGGTGCGCACATTGCTACAGTTAAAGTCCATCATGTCGGTCCCTCGTGGCGGTAAATCCGCGACGATCTTCGTTTCGCATCCAGCGAGATAATCCGGCGAATTGCAAGGATAACGTAGCAAGGAAGCGGGAAAGAAAAACACACACGCACACACGCATACACACACATACACACGTGATGTGCACTGGCTTAAGCGAACAAAACACGGGGATGCTCCGAAAATAGGATCGTGTCCCGAACGAAGTGCGCGCGGCTGGCGCGGCGCTTTAAATTGTCGCTTCGCCGAGCATCGGTGGTTAATTCCACGACGTGCGCCTCTCTGGTCGTTGAACGAGAAAATAAAGTACCGCGTACACTACCGCGCTGCTACGGGAAAACCGCATCGGCGGCGGAAAGTGCACGCCAATGACCGCGCGCACGGGAGAGGGTTTACTGCCGCCGTTGCAGGTGACCTGATAATCACCGGGTGCAGGCCGCCACTAGATTTCGCGCACTTTTGTCCGCGAGTAAATTCACATCGTTCCTAAGTGAAATACGGTAATGTCCGCGCGCCTGCGAAAAGAGCGCGTTTTCGTGCTCTCGCGTTTTGATGGAGAAAGAGGTCTTTGACGCACGAAAGTCGCGCGGGACATTGTGACACGCTTAATCACATGTAGCGCGACATGTAATTACATATTTTTTTACTTACGCTCGATGAGACCAGATCTCGTGTGGTATGTAAGTTAGAACGTTGGGTTTTATTTACACGTTCATCTGACACACTTTTGAGTCTGTGATTAACGTGATAAACTTTGCGTGTTATATATACATACACATTATGTTCCAGAGTAGCGTCTACATTACTTTCTGAAGAGTATGCTGTCTCGTTTATTAAAAGTTTTCTGTTTCTTCTGCAAGTATATTTACTCTCGGAAGTACTACTGCGCGGATGACATTTATTTAATATGTAAATTTTCGCGTTCTTTGCATTTTTACATTGTTTTTTTTTTTTTTTTTTTTAATGTTTATACATGTGTACACTTTAATACGACTGATGAAAACCAAGCTCTGGTTAAAAGACGCGCTTTTTCTGTATTTTATAAAATCGCGCGAAAACAATTCGTGATAAAAGTGTTATTTTCATAATTCTCGTAATAGTATCGATCGATAATTTCTCTTAAATCTTTGCATATTGCTTTGTATATTGCGGGAATGCAATAGGATTTCCGATGTGCGTATACATTCTGCCAATTATATTGTGATTACCAGATGGAAACAGTAGTTGCAGCTTGCAGTTTGAATCTACAGAGATTGTGCGGATATATAAGGTGACGTGCGCATACATATAGTCATGTTCAAGTTATATTGGCTGTTTAGCGTGTTGAACCGACAGCGTTGTAGCTACGTTACTCAGATATGAGTTATAGGTATCTGTTTCGCTAACTTCATGCATTCAAATCGGCCCTTTATGCTAAAAGAGAGCAGCGGAGAGATAGCAAAGAAAACGAGGAAGCCGCACAATAGTTTATATATATATATATATAATCCTCTTTTCGGTTGCCTATTACTATCTTTTATTGCGTCAAATAAAAACGAATATATATATATATATAGAGTGTCTGAAAAATTTTGACACATTCGAAGATAGATTTGGTCAGTGTGAACAGAAAGGTCATTTATCATTCGGCGAATTGGAAAAGCGTCTCTCTGCACGTAATACGGAAAATTCGGGTTTGACTCCTGGCCAAAGTGTCACTTTCGCGATGAGTTTTTTAAATTTCATAAGGCGATAAATTGGATATTTCATACATATGAGATGCAGACCGCGCGCGTCTTACAAAAAATGAATTTTTGAATTGAATCTAATTTGAATTACCACGTGTATTAATTTACATTTCTAAAAAAATATATTTGCATGTAGGCTCTACCATATCGACTTCTCATTTAAGTTGTACTCTGTATATTGATAGATATAATATGTACGTACATATATAATTAATACGTACATATATAATTAATCAAATTTGATAATGGAGCCAACTCGTGCAACTGTATAACAAATATTGGGTCATTAAATATGAAACTTGACAAATATATATATATATATATATACATATATTTGCAATGACCCAATAGTAACAGTTTGATAAACAACACATGTTTATCAACGCGCGTCGTGGTTGTTGTCGAGAGAAATGGCGGCGCGAAAAATGTAAGTAATCAGCATTAGCGTTTTAGATAAGATTAACATGATTTCTAGAAGCGCTGTCCAGAAGTAGCGAGAAACGCAACGCGCATATAGTAGCAAGCGAGTTACATAGTTTGGAATATTTAGCAGCTCGGGGATTGTTCAAGGATGCGCAGCAACTCGCCGAAACTTGCGAATAAAGTTTCGTTGATTCCGTTATCAATGACCCTCTGTAGACCACGTTAGGTTAAGTTAAGTCGAAAGTTTGGAAAATTAATACGGGGATTGGTACTTGACATAGTTGATTTTCAATAATTAACTCGGTGATTGTGGTATATTTACATTTAATCAAACAGATTGAGAGAAAAAATGCATGTGGAATGCAAATTAATCGATCTTGAAATATATAAAAATTATAGATCTCATTTGATTTACACGTCTGTGCGTTTTCGTCGCATTTATGAAAATAATTTCGCTCTCGTGAATGAACACGTGACGTTCCGTTTGACATGAAAGACGGTTATAGACGAAGAGGATTATATATTGCGTCAATATACGGATTTGTTCCGCATCGCGAAACGACATCCTCGACATTCTTGCTCTTCTGTGGCGCATTCGTCTGTTGAACAGACCGAGAAAATGATCCTCGTTGCTCGGGATATTTAGTAGCGAACGAGATCCATTCTCACGGTCCTGTGAGCACACTCCGACTGAGTTCAGTTCGCAATCAGAAATTAACTACAAGTCGTCGCGGAGATTGGAGATTGTTACCGAAATTCCGAACAGTATTGGCCGGGATTATTCAGTCCTTTACGCGACGAAGAGGACGCGACTGAGAAAGGCGAGACGAATATCGCGTGAGGCAAGAAGAATCTTACAGGCAATCTCCGGATATTGTGTACGTCCTTCCGGTTATATATTGCCGCTATCAATATGAAACACATAATAAGTATCTATCGTAACTGTTTGTTTGTTTGCGAGCAATATGTACATATGTATGCGCTTCGTCGAAAAAAAAAAAACAAGCACATAATTCACGAATCCACTCACAGGCACGCCATTTCGTTATTAACAGACGGTATCAAGTATTACCGCTCTTTTTTTTTTCATCCTAATTACGTACGCGTGATATAGACGATGAAGTACAGTAATCGAACGAGAGAAAATAAATTTTTTTCTTACGTCTCCTCGTCAAGAGAGAGCTAACAAACGACAAAAATAAATTAAGCAGATGCTTTACAGAGATTCGACACGCGCTCGCGATATCTTTTATCTCCTCTTTATTGACGGAAGCGTGTAGTGTGATACGACGTCACAAAGCAGTTTCGACGAAACATCGTGATTTACTGTTGCGCGAAGACAAGCAAATGTAGAATGCGATATATGCATATATAGATTTCAGGAAAATTGAATTTCAAAGTAGGTTATGTGAGACAAGTTTTCCAAGCGAATATGCGCATACGCGCGCAAAAGAACAAAACAAAATACGTGAACAATCGCGCGGAAAATAACGAATTTTGTCTGAGGCAGTCGACTTCGTAGTCGCAAGTTTCACATTTCTCGTAAATAGACAACGCAAACCACTGGGTTTCACACCAGTGACACACACACACACACACAGAGAGAGAGAGAGAGAGAGAGAGAGTTTTATGTATTTAAATAAATTTAAAAGTCAAACATAAGACTCTACATATTTTAAATTATATTATTCAAAAGGTCCGCTCTCTTTCTCTCTATTTCGATCGAGAGTTAAAAGCGTATTTAAGAATTTAAATTTATAAAAATCGATTGTGGAGAAGAGGTCGCGCTCCGAAATTGACTGGTGACCCAGATCTGTTTAACGTCGTTTCTTTTAGCACTCGGCTACACATATAGCGTCCGCAATAACATAATTTTTTTAACAGAAGAAAAAGTCGAAGATCTGTTGCTCGGGTGAAATATATCGCCGCTTGCAAAAGGGGCAATAACCGTGTTTGCGCCAAATGTGCGAAATTCCTGGCGCGGGAGTGGCAAGAAACATCTTCCAAAATGCATCGCTCGGGTACTTATACGCAGGCTACCATTCATCTAGATTTTGCTAGAAACATTTGGTAGAACTTGTTTCTGCACGAGTCACGCGATTTTCGCCGAAAGTTTATGTTGAAATTTTCTGATAGTTTTTTTCGTCGCGCGTTAATTATTTCTCGCACCAAACGTAAATTACTATTAAGATTTCTACATTTTTAATCACATTTTTCGGTTTATTTTTTTTCCAAACGTGCATTACAAAAAATCTTTTAGCTCGGTTTTGGTTATTTTTTTAAATTCGTGTATTTCGACTTTAATTCCAAGCCCGAAAAGCAAGATACGATTTGAAATAATAATTGCACCGGTGTGCGCGGAAATTGCAAAAAACCTTCCAAAATTAATAACAGTTTGTTCGGGCGAAAGCCGAAACGTTTCTAGCGGTCGAAAATTATTTTCCAAGCATGATATTCTCTTTCTCTCTCTCTTTCTCTCTCTCCCGCCGATATCATCGTCCGAAGATAAATTATTTCTCATCGGCATCTTGTTTGCGTTCAACGTTTTATCTCAAGAGTGGAGCGTATAGAGTCTGGCCCGAAGATATTATTTCTACATCGATCCGCAACAACGCAGCGTTATGCAAATGCAAAACACTTTTCCGTAAGATTCTGTCACGCGACCGATAAATCACGAAATTTAATCAGGATAAGAGATTCTCCGCCGATCACAGAAATCTCGCCGATCACCGCACGCATTACGTGTGCGCATTAAAACGCGAGCAATTAGGAGTGAGAAATTTCAGCACACGCATACTTACACATAAATTTCGAATTAAAATGCGAGTGCAATCGCGCTTTTAACGTTTTATAATTGAAACGCTCCCGCGCCGATTGATCGCTAGAAATCAAATTTTCAAACTGGAAACAATTAGTTCTATTACAAACAAATGAGTTCTATTTTTCGACATTTCTACGAATAACTCCCCCCTCCCGGATCTTTCTTTTTTTTAATTAATTTTTTTTAATATTTATTTTCAATAAATAAATGGTGGAGATTTTGAAATATGCGTTATTTCAACCCGCAATATTTTTTTTATCAACAACAAGAAAAAAATATCCCGCAAACCCAAAGTAAATTGTAACGTAAGCTCGAATTATTTTACCTGTGAGGAAAAGAGTTTTGCTCGGAGTTTGCAGATTACGTGTAAGAAAACCGCGAGACCGGAATCTGCAGCATTTTGTGTATGCGCGGTTGCACAATATTGTTTTTTGCACAACACCTTACGAGCTTAGTTTTACTCACGCAAGAAGCACTTGTCACAAATTTAAATTTTCAACTCAAAAAAATTTCTTACGCTCTTATGTAATTTGTGTTTTTCCTTTTTCTTCCATTAACGTTTAATAAACTGATACTAAATTTAACTCTCCGCACATCATTCGCTTAATAGTTCTGACATCATAACAAGAGTTCGCGGTGTTAACACAACCGAATCTAACAATAGCGACCAATTACAACAGATTGAAATTTGTATAACTTTCTAACAATATTGACGTTCTCTCTTCACAAACTTCAATATCGATCGCGAAAGTTCAGAGTTTCGCGCGCGAAAACAAGATGAATTCTACCTTTGTTTTTTCCGCCCGAAGTTCTTCGTCAATTTAGAATCTGGTTTTTTTATTACTATTTTTTTTTTTTTTTTTTTTTTTTCAAAAAAAGGTTTATTGGTGTATTTTTTTCGCGTGGCGCAATTATTCAGTTTTAACAAAGTGTATACACGCTGATACCTTTACGCGCAAGTTTGCATGCATGCGCGGTTATAGCGATTGGTTTATCCGCGTGTGCAAAAGCCAAGCGTGATGAATAAATCAAAAGTTCGTTTCACACCGAAACGCTCAAACCAATGAAACCGCGCGATGCGTGCGGATTAATAAACGCGTAAGAAAAGTAATGGAGATCATCGATTTGTTTGCGCAAAGTTAGTCATTGAGAAAGAGAGAGAGAGAGAGAGAGAGAGAGAGAGAGAGAGAGAGAGAGAGAGAGAGAGAGAGGAGAAAGAGAGCCAATCGTTATTGCACTGGTGGAAATATACAATCGGAGAGGAGAGAGAGCGCGCGCTTTTCTTCGCCATCACATTGTCGATACGAGAATTCAATTTCTGGTGAAGCGCAATGTGGGCCGTTTCTATTGACACGACTGTATATTACGATATTATACGGACGGATGTACGCGCGCGTTCGCGTACATATACGCTTTCGTATAAAACCTGCATCACTGGTCGTTACAAATGATCGCTGCTGTATGAAAGCCCATTTTTACATAGAAATAATGCGTAACCTTATAAATCCGCAAGAGAAAAACATTTAAATGAGGGGAGCGTATGAATTCGCTGGTCTATGAATAAATGCATGAGTCGAGACATTTTTTTGAACAAAAAGAAGAATTTCCGTGACACGATTATTTTTTCTTTACCCTCGTCCCCTCAATTCTGACTAAAATATTTTTTCTTCACTTACACCAATTTATGATACATCTTCGTTCAAACACAAGAAACAAACGAAAAATATGAAACCGAGATGTTTCTCTTTCTGATACGTAGTTACAAAAAAACTCGGTTTCTCCGAAGTCCATGTCGCAAAACACCAAAAACTAATTGCAATAAAAAAAAAAAAAAATTACTATTTGTAGAAACAGAGAAAAAGAAAAATGATGCAATAAAGCTCGATACTCTTCACGCGAGAGCATCGATACTGCGGAATTTTCTTGTCGATGTCATCATTGCACTCCGAGCTCACCACGCCAGGGATACACGATCCTAAAGATCTAATATAACACCGACAAGCACTCCTGCGAATGTAACTCCTTGCATCTAACCAAAAGATGTTAGCTGGGGTTTCACCTTCCTGTACTATGTCGTGTCTCCTGAGACCGACATAGCACCAACGCGTCCGACACTATTCCAAGTTGGTCCTGAACTAAGCTCACAACGTTATGCGATGTGTCCAATTTCTTTTATCGGACTAAACAGAGCACAGAGATATAGTTACAGAGATTGGCTAACGTATGTCGCGATAACTATTATATATTTCTGTGTGCGCTCGACGAATTTTTTGAGAGAGAAGCTCGGAATTAATCTTCATCTTAATGAAAATCAATGAAAATATTACACAAAATATTACATGCGAAACGAATATTTCTTAAATGTGGAAAACTTTAATTATATAATAATTGAAGATTTTCTCCTTATCTTAACGATATATTCGCTAACATGTTAGTCAAACGTGTTTTTATATCGATTAAGTTTTTTAAATTTCTCAATATTAAGACGCGCGCGCGGCGAGGACGAAGATTCCGTTGATTACACTTTTAGTGCCTTTGATGTTTTTATATTGCTTGTTCGCCTCTATAAAATGCTGTTGTGGGTTGAAAGATATAGGAGTACTGCCAGCATGTAAAACCGGTGGTTGACGCCCGTTACACATGCAAGCTTACTCCGTTCTTTCGACGACAGAGTACACCGTTAGATATAAAATGTTAAACATTACAAGATCTCTCCCGTTCAAAGCATATTACACCGAGCGCGTTCCTCGCCCCGGAAGAATATCTCTTTTCGATCCTGCATCCGCTTTAACGGAAGATCGATCAGCCGTTTGTATAAGGGCTCTCGTACTACGTCTCGTAATTTTCACAATCCGCTTTCATCCGCGATAACAATTTTCAAAGAATACTTCACTTCTCTCGTACGTGCGTCGGTATCTCTTCTGATCGCACGAGAAGAGAATAAATATCGGATGATAAGAGAAAAAAAGAAAGAGTCTCTCGAATTATTTATTCGAAATCCGAAATACGATATCTGCAGTCCGGCGGCTTGTCCCACTTACGATATGTTCGACATAATTCCGTGCGTCGTCGGGTATTCCTGATCGGATTGGATCGCGAGCCCGGCATCGCGATAAGTCGCGGAATCGAAAATACGCGCGCGCGCTCACGTCGGAATTTCCGCTCGTCGCGAGGCAACATCGCGGAAGGGATATTGTATTCGATGTACGTACAACGAATTCGTCGTGCGCGACTCTATCACTCTGATTTGCGATATTCGCACGCCTAGCTGGCACCGCGTCGTCGCTATTTCCCAGCAAATCGTGTTTATCCCGCCTGCGATGCGAGCAAAATTTAGCTTTGATTTCGTCCGATACCGTAGCCGCCTCCGTGCGACAATCTAAATGTCACGGTGTCATATACGATACCGTCACCAATTTGTAATCGCAATAGGTATATGATGTAAGATCGCGCATGAACGAATAAAATTTCTCGCGCGTGAAATCTCGACGTTATATTTTACACGAATCCACCGGTGTATTTGTGTTTCGATATATTTTTCGATATATGTAAAAAAACAAAAAAATCGAAAATTTATAAAGTCTGCGCGCAGCGTGTCACGTAAACCACTGTTAAAACGGCCGCGACTCTACCGCGCGCATGTGTTTACATTAATTTTCGCTGAACCACTTTCTCGGTGTGCACGTGTGTGTGCGCATACATGTTGCAAGCGTTCGAACCGTTACGCGAATCACGTTAAAATTTTTCCGTACGGGATAACTTCAGCAAGTACATTTGCCAGAAAAATGTGCGACCCGAGAAACCACGTTTTATTTAATGAATAAAATACACCGAATGCCGGGAAATTTGTCGACCGGCGCGTGAATTCTTTACGTTACGTTGTTTTACCGAACTTACTTTGTTCCGTTCATCAATATTTAAGAAAGATAACACAGTGCCACCGATAAAAGTGCTGAGTCGAGAGTCGATTTATTATTCTTGTCTCTTTCCTTTTTTATATTGTTCTTTTTTCCTTTCGTTTTTTTTTCTCTCTCTCTCTTTCTCTCTTTTGTTCTTTCTCTACGAAAAAAACGCGCGCGCTCAATGTTTCCTCCGGACTGAAAGTTGTCTCTTGGCTAAAAAGCGATTCGTATTCATATATGCGTCGAATATGCTCGAACGGGTGCTTCATCTTGCGAAGATCTCGTACGCGCGTATCTAATCGAAAGACAATCCATCATGTCGATCGAAGTGGATTTACTCGCGAAACCTGACGAGGAACGCCTCCTCCCGTTGTCGAAGAGCTGCGCGTTCTGAACGCACAATCTGTGCACAATAGCGCGCGTCACACACATGCGACATTGAACTATGGTAGTGTGTGTAAAGCTTGAATTTCCTCAAATCAGGCATCACTTCAAACTTTCTTGTCCGAATTAATTTGTTTCGTTATTATCGTCGTTTCTGTTGCGTTCCACAAATCAACAATAAAGACACTAGTGTAAATTTTCGTCTCCGAGAGTGTTTCGGAAGTTCAATCAGAAGATCTATAATTTATGTTATACGAGCGCGAGTTATGCAATTTGTCGTGTTGGACTCGGCAAAACTTTTCGGTCATACTACGTCAAAATTAAAGCGTTCTCTGTTTTCACGCGACAAGAGAGATGCGCGATAAAAATGGATGAAGTGAAGAGAAGGGGAGGAAGTGGCGAGAGAAACTGGGGGAAGGATATCGTCGTTTATTTGTTGCAACGAGACCGACAAATCGCTTCTGCGATGTTTCTTACTTCTAAATGGACGTTGCAATAGGATCTCGTTTCTCAGAAAACCAATTAAAGTTAGCGGCAGCTCGTGAGAAACTCTATAACCTGTATATGCTACAAGTTCTCGTTATACTCATCCTCGCTCGTGTCGACCGCTCTCTAGACCGGTCTCTAACTTCGCTTTAATACGTGTAACCACCGCCCGGCCGAAATTGTGTACACATCCTATACGCGAAGCGATATTTACACTTATACACGTAGACCCGAAGTAGAATTTTGGAAAGTTCAAAGCCGCCTTCACACAAAGTGGAGTACTTTAATAAAATGTTCGGAGCTCTTCGCGGATAATGATCAATTGTGATTCGTGTGCGGCGAGACGCTCGTGTAAATCAAATCGGGACGAAAAGCTACGCACGTGAGCTGGATTTAGAAGAATGAGGGAGACAAGACAAGTGAAAGGACCAAAGGTATAAATTTCCCATCGTAAAACCGTCATTACCGTAGGATTTGCTCCGCGTCATCCCGTTAGTTCCACGCCGACGTAGTCACGTAAGTGGACACACCTATTGGATGTGAAGAGATCGAAGCCTGATGGACAAACGCTGTGGTGTGTTGGTACGGCGCGCGGAAATCGATTTTCACTCGACACTTCTTTCTTTTCTAAGCGCGCAGATTTAGAGATATCTTTCTGATCGTGTGTTTTTTAACCACAGAAGAAGTACTTTATCGATTATTCGACTTATAGCATTGTGACAAATCTTTTCATGGTTTCTTTTTCTCTCTCTCTCTCTCTCTCGGATGAGTATAATGTCGCATTTACAATGTAGAAAAAACGGACATTCGCGATCGGACACTTTCGCGAGGAAAGAAAGATGCTCGCGATAAGTTGCGTTTCGGTAAAGAAAAGAGAACGCCGCTTGCACGAAAAACATGTTCGCGTCGTAAGACAGTTTCTAATGATTTATCGGTTTCAACGTAACATCGCGGGGAACTGTCACAACGGTTGTAACGACGAGAGTTCGACGGATCGGGTGTTTTTTTCTTTTTTTTTTTCGGAACAAAGCCGGTGTCACGAGATTTTTGGAGCGTTGTTGCGCCGAGAGCAGATATAGACGTGCGATCTAACACCAAAAGAATAAAACCGAAGTTTGGTGAAGAAAGGGACGGGCTGGAGACGACGAGAGAATGAAAAATGTCCGGAATTATCGCGGAATTTGCATAACAGCGGGGATTCCAGGCGCGGTGAAGTACTTGCTCCGCGAGCCGGATGGATTCGAGTCGATCTCTCGGGCGCCGCGTCGATCGCGATTGACGTGGCGGCACTTTGCAAAAGTGTCTTTCCGCGACCGAATGGCGAAGACATTGGGTAAGACCGAGCGCGGAAAGGGAAACGACAGCCTTTCACCCAGCGAACTCGTATATACTTGAAACATCGATCGTTGCTACTTGAAAGAAAGAAAGAGAGAGTCATCGTGTCTTAAACGCGTGTGTAAGTTCTGTTCCTATTTGTGTTGGGGACGAATTCGTTTTAGCGTTTCTCTCAGTTACAAAAGAACACTTTATTTTTATGTGGTATCTGCGCGCTCGGGCGTATGTACGTGCACAGTAAGGTAGTATATAAATTTGCCTAGAAATGCTTGACAGTAGTGAGTTGTGCACATTGAAAAAGAGAGAGAGAGAGAGAGAGAGAGAGAGAGAGAGAGAGAGAGAGAAGAAAGTAACATTCGCGTGTGTGTAGGCGTGTATACGCGATAGAACGTGTTTTTCTTCGTCTCAGTCAATCGACAAGAGAGATTATTAAAAGGACGGCTATTTAAATGCCATCATGTAGGCAGATATCAGATTTTACATAGGTCGTGCATAAAAGGTTAAACTGTCCGAGTTCTCTGTGAATGTATATGCGCGCGTGTGTTCCGCTTAAAGTTCTTTAAATTCCGACCAATCAAACATTGGTTCTCAGAAGTCTAAAAATCCACCGAACAAAGAACCGAGACACGTGTGGAGTTTAAACGTAAGAATCAGTCTTCGCAGCGTCATTGGTTTTTTTTTACGCGTCATCATATACGGAATATAAATTTTGCAACGAAAGCAACCATTTCGCTCGAAACGGCATGTTCGTCCATTTTCATTAAGCCATCGTATCTGATTTGCACGCATAGTGACTTGTTTAATAGCTAATTTACTTTAATTACAACAGTGTATCGCGCGCACGTGCGGATGATGTGTAACATATAAGTAAAGCGCAATTTTATTTGAAAAATGCTCGTATATATTTTCATGACTGCGCTTTATCTGCAAAATACGATTAACACGAAAGCTTTTTCATACCTCGTCACAGACAAAATTATATTATAAATTTTCCATTATCTCGTCTAAATCGAAACTCGACGGTGCACGTGTATTGCTTTGTTCGATATTATTTTTAGAAAAAAATGAAAAGCAAGTAGTCGAGTATAACAAAGCCAAAATTGACTTTAAAAAGTAGATTTTTTTACTTAAATGTAATTTACAATAATGTAATAATCGAAAAATTTGTGTGGAATATTTGCTCTGGTTTCTGGATTTACGCGCTTTTTCGTTAAACGTTATTCTAACATCACTTTTTGTCCGTTTTTCAAAATCTCTCACATATCGAAAATTGCGTCCGTAACAAAACTGCGTCTCGATTCATCCAGACGGCTGTTTAATTGGATATTCGAGCAAACAGTTTTCGCCGATGACTGCTTCAATTCCTAACGAAGGAACAAAAGAGCCTTGATAATACAGAGATAGAAAACGTGCGCTACGAATTATCAAAACAGATAACCGAAAAAAACGTGAGAAAGCGTATTCGAATTAAATAGTCAATCTTGTCTGTATATTTTAAAGATAAAAATTATATCTGTACATTTCCTATATATGCGTATGTGACATATAGAGCCCGACGATATTTTCTAATTGCACAATTATTTGTTTCACTGAAATTGATACGTCATATAAAATTGATATGTCATATAAAGTCGAAATACACACGAGAAAAATCTACGAGAGAGTAGCGTGAGTGAGTGAGTGTGAGAGAGAGAGAGAAAAAAATATTAATTAAAATTAAAACACATTTTACTTTTCATATCTTGTTCCTCTGTTTTTAGTGCTACATAATGGAAAAAAAAACCAAACAACCTAAAATTCATTAGACAAATTGATCATACTTTCATTTAATAGATTAATTATATATTTTTCTTTTTATACATACACACATATTGTAAATCGAACAACTATATTACGTATAATCGTGTTTTCTCAAAACTAGTTACTTACTAAATATAAATGCCGCTGGCCCGGTTTTATTATGCGAGATTGTAGCGAGATTACATCGATGTGTTCTTAATAATATTTGAACGAACGAAACACAAATTATTTGTGGAAATGAGAAATAAATTACGAAACGTCATTATAGGTTTTGTCCCCCGCAAGCGAGGAATCAAATTACGTCAATTACGCGTGTGTAAAATGCGTTTTTAATATCTACGAGAAAAAAAAAAATTGTGACCCGCCCCGAATATCGCGATGGATGTAGCATGTCGTTTTTAATCTATCCGAGTGCCCTTGCGTCAGCGCAACCGCCACTAAATGCGCTTTAATTTCTCTCTCTCTCTCTCTCTCTCTTTCATAAATTTACTGCGAATATTTTGTACGTCGTGCTCGTGTTTGAGCAAACACTTGCTCCTGCTACTTGGTGAATTTTATAATTTACAGCATCGTTCTGCCTCCCACCATCGTTGTGCCTCCCCGTTGCAAAACGAAGATAGGGCACCTTTCATTACTTTTTACCCGGACTAGTAATAAACAACGATATTATCCGCAAAAAACAGCTACGGCTTATCCTGCTACCTCGAGATAATAAGGATGGGATAAAACACTCGGCCGTTTTGCGTATCTTTTACTGTGAGTCTTGCTTTCGTTTTTCATCAGGCTCGGTAAATGATACTATTTGTTGCCTCTACCATTCCATTTCCGCAAAGCATCTTGTTCTTTTTGTTAAAAACAAAAAAAAAAGCAAACTAGATATTTTTAACTTGATTGTTAGAGAACAGCGCTCTTTTTATTCTTTTAAAAGAATTTTGTGCGCGATAACACAACTTTTTATATTAAATACTACAGTTTCCCGATTCACGTTTCTCAAAAGCTGCGTTGCATCTCGCGCGCGCGACTGCAACTGAAAATTCCCGTGTGATATTTCCGTCTCGCTTAAATGGCGGTCACGACACGACGTGAGAATTTGTCTCCGCGGCAAAGATGAAATCACTTGATGCAACGTATCAACTTATATATCGCGCGCGTCCACGTATGTACGTACGTATGTACGACCGCATATGCATCCCGCTAAATTCCGTTTGTTCCTGACACATGATTTAGTAGATTCGCGCGCTGTGCTAATATTAACTCGACGCGATAGCCGGAGCGAGTTTGTCAGCCTTGCAAACGCGCCTAAGCGGCAAAATATATCAATATTGAACAGCAGCGCGACTTTGCAAGTTGAGAAGGAGGAAAAGGGAAGAGAGAGGAGAGTTTGCGCATCTTTCGACACGTTCTCTCTCAAAAGCGCCGCTGTGAAAGATAAAAACTTTTCGACGGGACACACACTCGCGGCATCGATAAGAGCTGATCGATATCGAAGTGGCGTCTCAGATCCCCCGGTTCAAGGTTGAACGGGTAAGAACGACCTCTGTTTCCTCGTCCTTTCCATTAATTTTGCGGAAATGGGAGACATTTTTCACAAACAAACACGTATAACATGTATGTACGCAAAAGCGGCTCTCGCGGGATATGTGAAGGGCGTTATTAATGGATTTTCTAGATATGTTTTTCTGGATGTATTTTTCAACACTGTATATTACGTAATAATTTAGGGGCTGTAATCTTTTTGTTTTATTATTATTAAGCACAAGTAATGTTATAAAGCTATTCCGTATTTTATTCGGACAAGATAAACGCGAAGATGTGAAGATGTACATATAATGGTAAATATCTCGAAATCTAAGTCGTGCGTGATGACAAATGTCTCTCGTTTTCATAAATAACCAGCTGTGTGACGAGAAGCATGATTTTCAAGTGCTCAGCACGTCGGACATCCCGTCCGTTTTCTCGAGGTTCATCGTCGAACCAGCGCGGATGAGAAACTTTATCGGGCGAGAAGAGAGGAAAAGTTTCGGGCGAGCGCGAAATAATTTCTCCGACTGAAATTAGCGTCCGTGGAAAAGAGTTCCAGACTCGATAAGTTATAGCACCGCGGGGAGATTCGTTCGTTCTAAATTAACTCGCTTGTTAAGTTTGACAGATCATTTAAAATTACTTATCGTACCGATAGAATTAAATCGTCCAAAAATTCGATCGCTGCTTCGTGAAGTCTGACGGAAAGGGACTGGCTCGAAGAGAAACATCACCGTCTACGATTATTAGAACGAAAACAAATTGTTTCGCGAGTTTTGAAATTATTATTTTACACTTTATTTCGCATCTTTGTTTTTGTGAAACTTCTGTTTACTTTTTTTTTTGCACGTGCTTACTTTTCATTATCTTTTCTTACTTGAAACGTCGGGACATTTAAGTCTCTTTTTTTTACAGTGCAATTTTATAAACTTTCTAGCTTTCCGCGCTTTTGTCAAAAAAAAAAAAAAAGGTATTCATAATCTTCTCTCATTTCAGAAGAAAGAAAAAAATACCAATCTCAATAGTATCCAATATCCGTCGTTTCTTATCGGCGGAAAATATCGAGACGGAAACAGAGAAGAAAGTTGCGCGCTGTTTTTAATTAAATATCGTTTTCCCGCAAATCGCGCGCGTTAGGGGATCTTGCAATAAGTCGACTGGCAAAGTTATTTTATCTACCCGGCGCTCTCAAACGAACTGAACGAAGAAAGAGAAAATCATTTGTCGCCCGGGAACGTGTCGGGCGGTTTTTATATCTAAAACTTGCAATTGTGTTCGCGTTTTGTGATATACGTCCAACTTCGCTTGCGCTCCCAGTGCGACCGCAACTTTTGATAGACGTCGTCGCGTTCATATTATATATATATATATATGTCGCGAGATATAAAATATTTAATTGAAAATAATTCCACTTTTTTCAATACATCATCGACCCGCTTTAATTGAATTCCGTAACCAATAAATATCTCATCTCGTCAAATCCGCGAAGCTGATTCGGTTTAAATTCGCTTGTCGTTATCCCGCGGTACGATTTTGCATAATGGCGTAATATATGCAATTCTAATATAAGCGTAACACGGACCGAGATTTTTTTTTTTCGTTTCTAATCTTTAAATTTAAAAATCGATATTTTCTCTAACTGTCTGAAAGATGACGTGATATACAAAATCACGCTCGTTCGCACGATATCACGTCTGATTCCACGTTGCGGCGGATCGCGCCTTTTTCAATGAGAAGAATACTGGAAAGAAGATACTGCTGCGAAAATAGGTTTGATCCTGAGTTTTTATCCTGAGATCGATGATATTGTTCGAGCTCGGGCACGCGGCAGAAATCGAAGCGCATCGCGAGTGACGAGGGGAGGGAGGAAGGGTCAGCATCCGACAATAGGATGATCGGGATGAAACAGCGGTTAGATAAGTTTATAAGTCGATCACAGACAGTTTCTCCATTGGTCGGTGTTATTCACGCTCGTGGATCTCGTCTCGTCTCTCTTGTCATCTTTCTTTCTCTCTCTCTCTCTCTCTTTTTCTCTCTGTCTTTCTCTCTCTCTCTCTCTTTCTCTCTGTCGTGCCTCGCGTGCTGGAAATGGATGAAGTCATCGCGCGCATAAGGAGAGTGCCGGCGGATAATTAAAATAACCAAGGTCGGATTAATTAAACGCGCCATTAGGTACGTTTTCACCTAGCTGCCGTCTATAGCGACAAATCCGTTAAAGCAGGAGCGTTTTCTTCCCTCTCTTGAGGCATTAGCACGCCACGATATTTTACCGCCTCATTTCCGCTTGACCGTTTTACGTTAATTGTTCCTGCCTCGTTGGTGAAATAAGGAAAAGATAGTGGATGGAACGTCGCCGCGTTCGAAAATAGAGAAGCATTGAAGATGCCGTCGCAATAAGACATCAAAAGCGTCTAAGAATATAACTAGCGGCGGTGCAGACCTCGTGTGGTTCATAATGAAGCTCACGAAGGTGCTCGAAAAAGAAAGCCGGAGAAAAGAAAAGAAAACGAAGGAACAGCAGAACTCCAATTTCTCAATTTGTGTAATCTTATTTCTCGTGTCTCGTTTGTTTCATTTGTTGATTCTTTTTTTTTTTTTATTAGATAAGATATATTATGTTAAGGCGCGCGGTTGCGTTTATTATTAATACAAGAGAAACCGATGTTATTTACGACAAACACGATTCCCTGAAGCCAGCGGCAGCGTGACACCTAACGTTACTTACATCGTAGAAAATGTCACGGAGTCGTTAATAATTCGCTGAATCGTTTAAATAATTCACACTTACAAACAGGCATCCATGTAATCGCACACGTGAGGTCTATTTTCGAGAAAGTGTAGCGGCTCCGTTAATTATTCACGAACTGATGCCGCAGACGTACGTAAGTTCACACAAATCGCCGCAAATATAAAGCTGCTCAAGTCCTTCTTTCTCTGTCTCTCTGTCTCTTTCTCTCTCTCTTTCTCTGCGCGTCTTCATTAGTGTTACACTTAATTAACCCCAAAAGCATTCTCCGCGCACTTCGTTGGCATTATGTAGCCTCAAGCGGATTTGACGTAGCTATTCGCGTATCGCTCGCCCGCCGCGGTTTCGCGCGCGGACCGGAGAGAACGAAGGGAAAACTGCTCTTGATATTTCTCATTAATTATCTTTCTCTCCTTTCTCTAATTGTAAGTGGTCTTTCCGCAACCGATAATTACTTCGGATGCGGATAAAAAAAAAAAAAAAAAAAA
>QVNW01002107.1:0-12007 GCA_014825475.1 Pseudomyrmex flavicornis
CTTTATGATGCTAATTGAAAAAAATTGGTGGAAGGAAAATGTCAATAAGAGATTTAGAACCGCGTGATTCGATGTTGATCGATAAATTTGCATATCAACGCTTTTTCGATATCACTTTCATCAAACGCACGTGTTGAGTGAAATATGCGCGGGAACGTCATTTACAATTTAGTGCCTGTCGTTCAAAATCGGATTTCATATTAAACGCGGAAACAATTAAAACGTGTTATATATTGTAATTTATTGCGTTACGCGGGAAAATGCGTTCGCAATTACAGAATCAGTGCGAAGGAAAGAGCGCGTCGTCTATATTTTAAATTGATAAATTTATTTTTAGCATGGTGCGTCGCAATTTTCGTTGAGACACACAGGAAATCGAGACTCAATTATTATTTCGACGCATGCAGCGACGTACTGGTAGTCGTACGCAAGGGGTGTACTGTTACATTAGCATAACAATGTTTCAATAATTCTGTAATTGTAATATCAAAGATCGGCTCATTATAAACACACAAATAAATCATTGGTAATAATTGTTCAATTTACGTTATTGGATTGCACATCACACGAAACGAGACGATATCTCTCCAAATTCTATGTGTCATTAAAATTATCTTATTAATAAAATATACATTTAGATAATAAATAAATATGTTAAAATTAAAACAACAATGCTTTTTCTTGTGTAAATTTTACGTGTACAAGATTTATTTATTTATTATAATTATGTTGAATAACATAATAATTGTTGCATTGTAACTTTGATTAAATTTTTTTTCATGAATGAACAAAAAATTTGATAATGCATTTCAATAAATTGCTACTGTAACAATGTGATACAATGTGACATGCACGCGTACATGCGGTAGGATATATGCACGCTACCATACCGTATGTGCTACACGTTATGCTACAAATACATACGACAAATTAGAAGATGACGCATCATCACTAATCCCATGGGTAATACGCAAATATTAGTCTAATGCTTAGCGGTATTTGTGGGTCAATTATGTCGGTCTAGAATTAGTATCTGTTTAAATTTACTAACGCGTTACCGGTAATATCATATGACATCTAATTAAACCTATTAAATCGAGAAAGAGAAAAAGACCGAGCTCTCGTGCGTGAGTTTATGCTGATTGTTGTTACATATGCACACACTTCGAGAGTTTTCAGAATCTTGCAATTTAAGCAATAATCTAGTAGAGATTAGAGCTTGATATTCTATGGTTCGCACATAAAAGATTGTGTCGCACGAACAAACGCTCTGGCACTTAAGTATAAATAAAAATCTTATAACTGATACTTGTGCATATTCCGTTGGCTTGTTCCGTACGCAAAATTTTATTTCGCATTTTTTTCCTTTGAAACATTTTACATTCGTGAAAATTTTTCAAAGGCATCTTTTTACTCGGTGCCTTTTAATAAAGAACTCAACGCGCGCGCGCGCGCGCCCGCTTTCAATCTCACAGTCACACAGAGAAGCAACACAAGAAAATTAATCAACTTCTGACTACAATGTGAAAAGCTCCGAGAAAGGATATCCGCAATTATAGTTTACGATATTTAAGCAACTCAAAAACTTCAGCGGGACAAAAGTGCGCGTTACATAACGCGCGAAGGATTTTTTTTTTCAGGACACTTTTCAAACAAATGATATATCGACGTTACGTACGTTCTTCAAAGGAATATTTGGAACGCACACAGCTGTGTCGTGACCACGCATATTTGCTTAATGAAGATAGGAAAATAGAGAGAGAGAGAGAAGCACGTAGCAACGAAACTAATAGACGAGTCCTTTCGTTGAGGGTCTAGCGGTGAGAAGCGCGGTGTAAAGTCGGTCAGTCGTCGACTTCAAAGTGCTAACGCGCAGAGTTTCGCTTTATTAGCCGATACAGATGTGATTTCTACGTGCGACTTTGCCTCTGCGATGTGGTCCGGTTTTGATGTCGTTATTCGCAAGTGGCAGCGAACGACTATCGCGCACAAATGTGCGCAGAAAATTAATTTCCGAGAATAGCATGGAAGCGCGCCGAGAAAATGTCTTACTTTAATTATTATCCGCCGATCGCGCGCGGGCGGGCGCGCCCACAGCCCCAGCGCAATTTTTCACTTCATTCGTCTAACACACATCACATTTTATCGGAGAGATTTCAATTTTTGAGCTTTATTCGTTTATCCAATCGTTTTTTTTTTTTTTTTTTACAACTTCCGCAATTGCGGTTACCTGTGTTCTTCTGGTAAGTAAACCCATTTCATAAAAATCCATTGAATCGTTTTTCTTTCACCGTTATAAATCGAGTGAATCCTGTTTTTGCTTCTAGAAGAACTTTATTGTAATAACTTTTATAAAAAGTTTATTAATATCAAGCGCGAATCGCTTCGCTTTTAAAAGAATGTTATTCCAATATCTTTTGTAAAAGTTTTTTTTTCACCGAAATTGCAGATTGGAAATTTCACTTAGGCTGATAATAACTCAACATCTTTTTCCACCAAATCCTGTTTAAATATGTATATCTATCTTTTTTCCACTTCTTCCACTTCTACCTAGAACAGACTGGCGTCTTCGTTCATTAATTATTTTTCGATTATGTAGCACCTTTTTTCATTGATTTTTTTCTCTTTTTTCCTCTTTTTCTTTGTTTGATGAAATGAATTATAAAGTAATAGGGGAGGGAGAGTCGCGAGATAATGATTTAAAAAGCGTTTTAAATCATTGAAGTCTCTTTTCTCTTTCAAATTTTCTCTGTAAGTTTAAACGTGCATATGATCGCGCAATTCAAAGGCCGCTAATTAAACTGCTGTAACACAGAATCGATACACTTCCTCGGTGGAAGTAGTTTATATATCGTCGAGTTAAATCTGACCAGTGGATTATGTCCACTCTCGCATATAGCACATACTCGTAGTTCTGAAAAATTAATTAAGTAACTCAACTCGCGACGTGTTAATTATACACTTCATCCACTATTGAGTCCCCAGAAACGAGATAGCTTATCACAGATTTATAGCGGTGGATGTTCACTCTTACTTAAATTTTCTCCCGAACGAGCATGAGGAAAGACAGCCGATGCGAAAATGACAAGTTGTGCATTTATTATATGCGCACGTTAAGAATAAATGACATAAATTGCTTCGAATTAACGCGTTTTATTTTTTTACAATAGACGATATCACACACATCTCGCGCGAGCGATTTCATTTGTTTTCGTCATACTGGATCAATCGGTTATTAAGAATATTAAGTTGTTTAATGCAGGAGTTCATATCGGAGGCTTGATGTTGAGGCTTAATCAGCGAGACCCAAATAGCGTCACTGTACGAGCGTTTGCGTCTATAATGACAGAAACCGCAGCTGCGCAGCGGGAGTGCGGCGCGAGAAGCTACGGATTTAATCATAACCTCGGATTCAAGACAGCGAAATTAGAGAAGTTACGCGCCACATTCATCGTTCGCTGAGAAACGCATTCGATATCGATCGATAGTCGATTATTAACGAGAACGAGAATATTCCTTTGTAGAGTATTCCTAAGACGTTGTTCTATCTAAAACAAAATTTATTGGATTGAATAAAAAATTGCGAAATTATTTTCGTCTCCTCTCTTCCAAAATTGGCCGTCGGAAACAAAAAATTTTATTTCGCGCAACGATCATTCAACTTATAATTAATTCCACATCGCGAGGTAACACCTGTAATCTCTATCAAGTTAGAATACGCCATTTGTGCAAGCACGTGTACTTTATGTAATCCAATTTACATTTCCTTCTCCTTTCGTATCGAGAGCTCGTGAGACGAGAGAGAACTTTTTATAAGTTGTGTAAAAAACTATATGAAACACATTTTTTGTGAAACGCATTTCGTCATAAATTCTCGGTGCAATTTGCCGAACGACACGAGTCCCAATGTCTTAATAATTGCTCATTTCTCGCCGCAAGATCCCTCCTAATCAGGCAAAGCTGCCGCGACGCGAGAGTTAATATCCGGCCAGAATCGTTTCTTTAACGGCACGCGGCAACCGGTATTGCAGTCTGAAACTTCCAGTTTGAGAAGAGAAATGGTGGAGCTTCGAAAGGAGCGCGGCTGTATAAATCTCACAAGATCGCGTTCGAGCCACTCTATACTTCTCAGGACACATCGGTGTCCTCCTTCAGAGCGCCTCGTTCTGCGAAATATGATAGCCGCCTCGTGACTTTAACCGTGCGCGCTGTTTCTCGGGGACCGTCGAGTCGACCACGAGAAGCCAACGTTGTAAACGCGCTTGCCCTTTTCAATTGCGCAAGAAAGTAATAACGTTCGTAGCGCAATTATATTTTGGAACTTGCGTGCGAATGTAAAAGCTCATTAAAAAAAAAAAAAAAAAGAAAAACATTCCTTTATTTCGAGAAAAATGTTATAAATCGTTTACCAAACGAATCTCACAAAGGTCATGTAAGCATTGGTGAGTTCGATTATCTAAGAGATTAAAAAAAATTACTAATTACACACACACACATACACACATTTTTTTGTTTCCATTTAAAGAGATAATTTTATTTCATGTATGTATTCATTTCCTATTTTGCTTTAAATTTTTAACTGCACACTGGAGAATAAAAATAACTGTTATTGTATATTTATATTTATACGTACCACGGTACAATTTCATGAGTCCGTAGAGAATATATTTTATTCCATAAAAGATAAGCAACTGTTGCGATGCGCGGCCACCTTTAACGCTTTCCGCATTTTAATAGGTGATGCTTATAAAAAGTTTCAAGAAGGCATTTAGTGGGTTCCCCAATGTGGGCGTTGCATGTATACTCTCGCGACGTATCAATTATCCAGTTCGTTTAAGCTCTAAACTAATCGCTGTCTGATGTTGCCCAGTGTGTAAGAGATAACTTGAAAGACTCAAACAAATAAAATAAAAAGCTACAAAAGACTACCTATTATTTTTCCGGTAATTTAAAACAAAAGAAATAATGGGAATATACAAAAAATTATATGCGTAATAATGTTTTATATTTTTAAAAAGGAAGAAGAGACATTAAAAATTACTCAAATCACTGTTACAGCAAATTTCTTATTTCTGTTAAAAATAATTATAAAGCCTCATGTTTTTATTTTTATTTTAAATATATAAATAATCTTATATATAAATTACTGGCAGAATGGAAGAGATAGATAGACAGATAGATCGCTTTATTTATATAGCGCTCTGAAAAGAATCCCCTCAAGCGCAGAGAGAGAGAGAGAGAGAGAGAGAGACAGGGAAGAAAATTAAAATTTCTACCTTGGATCAACAGTCAGAACATATTTCGATTTAGGATATTGCAGTGCGAGTGTCATTAAGACACTTTACGAATGTAGTTAAAACAGACTTGAGTTGTTTTAGAGATGTTATTACGGGTACGGGAACAACGCTGCACTTTCTTATAATATCTACACCCGCGCGTTACGTCCACGACAACGACCTCGTTGAAACTCTCTTATCTGGAAGTGCTGTTGCACCGTATACGACGGCAATAAAAGTACATCCTGCAGTAGTGCACGTTTCCTGTCTGTGAGGTCATACGCCCGTAACTACCGAGCGCGCCGGAAGTGGCTTGTATCGTAAGATAATCAATGATGGCAATGTGCTCGAGAATATCATTTAAAGTTGCGCAAACGGGATGAGAAAGTTCTTCCACGCTTCCTACTTTGAATGCGAAACTACGTGAATCTGCTAGTGCTAGTTGATTTCTTAACTTTCTCGCTCTCTCTCTTTCTCTCTCTCTCTCTCTTAATACGAATAGAAAGAATAAAAATTTTATATTACGTTTTATATTAATATTAATTTTATATATCTTCTACACTTGAACTATAGAAAAACTAAATAAATAACACGTCTGCGCAAACTCGAAGATTCTGTTTTTTTCTGTTTCGTGGATACGCACACACATAACGCACCGTGAATATATATATATAAAGCATATATACATAAATACTTATCTCTCAGGTGACGTGGGAATAGTTGGCAATAAAAGTTTCATGAGAAGAACGCGCGTGACGAGCATTCGATCCCGAGCTTTGACAGTTGACGACGCGTTAACGATTTTAGCGCGATGTCGACGAACTCTGGCGACTTTCTGGATACGCGATTTATTTCCAAGTAAAAAAATCTTTTCGACGTAATAAATCAGAACTTTTTGACGTACTAAATCCCGCGAAAAAGATTTAACGCGCAGTCGTTTCGTCGGTATTCTCGTCCGTTACAAATTTCGTGCGTACTACTTATTCTTGAGACGTTTCACTGCCGCCATTCGTAGCGCGCGCCGTTTTCTTCTCCTTATCGGTCTTCCGGCCTTCGGTGCGAGAGTTCTGGATGCTATTTCCAAGAGTTATATAGAGCTTCCGCGCCAACATTGTTGAAATTGATTTATCTCAAAACAAGAGCGTAGCTTTCGAAGTTCGACGCGAATAGAATCGACGATATTTTTTGCGACGCAAATTATGTAACTTGTTCGCGCGTTAATTTCTTGTTACGCCACGATTGCTGTGAAACACGTCAAGTCATTACGGCAATATCGCGGATATGCAATTGTATCGCATCGCATAATACGAGCTATTATGCTTTTCCTGACGTAGGTATTATAATTGACGGGAAGCAAAATAGAAAGAGAGAAAGCAGATGCATTAAAAATTTCCTCATAATTCAAATTTTTTCTTGAGTGCAGACTTTTAATATCGTACGAAAGCTTCAATGTTTTCCACCACAATTCCATGTACCCGCGTTTATCTTTTTATCTTTTTTCGATGTCTTACGGCTTAATAAATGCTTCTGAAAGGACGCTATTTTTAAAAATATACGTCACATCGAGAAAAATTGTATAATATGCAAGACAGATATTTTAATATTGCGCTTCTGGATACGTCCTATTTATGCAAGAGTATTCGCGAGCTGCATTCCTTTCATAGCATTTGCCACTTTCTTGAATATGTAAGTATTATATATAATAAATATATATAATAACTGTATATAATAAATACATAAAGTAATAAGTTATAAGTATATATATTATATTATATTAAAATATATGTATATAAGATTACAAATACTCGTATATGTAAAATGTATTGCTTATTTAAAACTAAAAAAATATGATATAAATATAATACGTACTTATAAAAAAATAAATCGTACAAAAATATATCAGAAGAACTTTTTTTTCACAAAATCAACAAACTATCATATGTATGATAACTTTTATTTATACAAAATTCATCTGTCCCATCGAATGTCCCATCGAATAGATCATAATGTATGTAAGAGTAAGCGCAGACAAAAAAAAAGAAATGAGAAAACGTAAAGAAATAGAGAAATGGAATAAGAAACTCCCAGTACAATTTGTTATGCCGAAGAATGAGTCCCTAAAGAAATGCACGAGAAGAGACATAAGATAATAAGAGACAAGTTTAGTAGAAATTTTTTATATATTCTAGTTACTTAGTTAGAATGACAAATAAATCTCACTATAATGTTTTGTTTTATGTATCAAATTTACCATTAGCGTAAACAAATTATAATCAAAAATATTTACTTACAATTATGTTTTTTCTCTTGATATTAGACAGAAGGAGTTTTACAACACAGCAGTAAATGATTGTTAATTCTTCAAGCTGATTCGCTTTTCAGTAGTATAAACTCGACTTGAAAGAGACCGGCTCGCAAAAATTCGACAGTGTGGATTCGTTCTCGGGATCTCCCACTCAGGCCGCGAGACCACTGGGCCGATCTTATACTTTTTAAATAATTGTTATAATATTAGTTAGCGTTAGTTTTAAGTAACATAACTAATATAATTTCGAAAGTTTTTCGAAATTTTTCCCTCAAATTTTATATTTTAATCGATATGTGTGTGTGTGTGAATTGATTTTAGTTTTAAATATATATATACAACTAAATACATTAAACATCCATTATTGGAAATCGTTCGAGTTGTCATCTATTCCGGAATCGCAATATAAATCACATTTAAAAACATCCAAAAGAAAGAAAAACATTCTCACTCCTTAAAAAAAACTCTAGACAAATATCGGTAAAAGTCGATGTAAGTGAAGAAATAAAAAATGGATGAAGTTGAAGAACGCGTCTCGAGTTCGAAGACATTAACGTCCTACATCCACGAGATTCTTTCTCGTGAATTGTTCTTCGTCACGTAGTAGTGCTTCGAGCAATTGAGTACGGCAGAAAAAAAAAAAGAAAAAAAAAAACGACAGAAGAAGTCTCCGGCAAAATGGGAGGAACGCGAATGGATCACGAATTAAGCGCGAGCATGCTTTTAATTTCTGAAGCTGAATTTACGAGCGAGACATATAGTTTTATTGTGCACGTTTAACCTTTCACGTCACTCCGCAATAATGTTGTTTGGCTGTTACAACTACACCACGCAAGTACTCAACACCGTGAAAGCGCTATTATTAATTATTACCATTGGCGCCATGTTATTTAGCGATCTCAGATTTAACAAAATTAAAAGTTCGCAAACTCGCGTAAATTAATGAATATATATATTATTACGTGCAGCAAAACATTAGCATTTTATTGTGTCTTGATACTTTACTTGTATGTTGCAAAATTGTCACCATGATACATTTGTTACGTTGTTGACTCGCGTAATATATTCATAGTTTAATCTTCGTGTGTAAATGTGTTATGCGTACGCTTGTTATTGGAAAATTTTTAACGAAATATGTTATATCGAGATTTTTATCCCGACATATTGTATTCAAACTACTTTTTTCCTACGTCGCGCGTTAATATAAAACAGATTGTTAATATGTATACATTAAAAAAAATTTGAAATATTCATAATAAAATTAAAATTAAAATTAAAATATCCATTGATATGAGAATTTATATATGAGATTCGAACAAGCATCCGAAATATAATTATTTAAATTTTAAGAGAGATTGCGTGTGTAAAAGATGTTATATGTGCCAATAAATTAAAGGCCTCAATTTGTTGCTTTGTTAAAAATAAAAATTTATTTCGTTTCTTTTGTCTAATGCGCTTTAAACTAAATTGCGCTGGTAATATCACGTGTAAATATCATAAAGAAATTGAAATATATTTTATATGCTCTGCTGTTCGCGAGACTTTAAATAATTCAGAAGATAATCTTTGTTCTTATATGTCGCAAAACTTTATAATCAGTCTGTATAATAGCATTGAAGGGGGCTCATGTGCACAGACTCAGCAACTTGGAAAATTAGGTATTAGTGGAGCTTAAAGAATGCCACACAAAGATTGCTTCTAATCGCGTTCTATTTTGGTATTAATGTTAAATTCTGAGGAGAAAATTGTCTATATCTGTGTGTTATATAAAAGGCATAATAAATTAATGTTACAAAATTAAATAAATACGCACCGCATGTGTACGCAATCAAGTATCATTAAATTGTTAAATTTTCAAAAAGTGTTTTAACAAATCGATAGTGAACCTGAAAAACAATAAAACCTTATACAAATGTTTTCTTTTTATAAATATAATGTTTCTTGTTTCTTCTTTATTTTTACACAAACTGAATTACGTATGTAGAGAATTTAACTTTTTATTTCTTGTCGTAATATATTTAACAAACAAAAAAAACGTTGCTCTATAAATATCACAAACAAAAGCTGTTACAATTTTCGCGTTAACGAATCCCCCGGCTATTGTTGTACGTGGTGAATGATTAGCAACTTCCACGAACGACATGATCAATTCTAAATTTAATCAGACAAATAAATTGGATTCATGTGTAACTTTGTTAGAAAATTATACAATCAGAAAAAAACAGTTGAAAAACTTGCGCTGTTCATGGAATTGTAAAATGTCTTAATAAGTACAGGACTGACTTAAATTGCGGATAAAAATCCTGAAGAAAATCGACAAAATGTCTTCTTGTCGCGATATGTAGGACAAAGTCGGGAAAAATGACACATGGGAAAAGAGAGCGCGTCACACGACTACGAAGGAAAGAAAGTTAGAGATATATTTGTTTAGTTTCTTCAATTTTTGTCAAGAAAAACACACTGTTGATGCGCTCTTACTGAGATTATATTAAATTTAACTTATATATGTAGAAATGACTTACATGTATTTAATTTATATATAACTTTTATATTAAAATTAAATTAGAAGTTAATGTAAAAAAAATATCACTTTGGCCAGAAGTCAAACCGAACACTTTCTGCTTTTCAAGAGAAATACTTTACCAATGTATTAATAGAAGAGAAAGGAACTACTTTGAGAGAAACTAGGCTAACTAAGTTGGGAAAAGCTCGAAACAATGATTAAAAACGTTACGAAACTTTTTGAGCGTCGTAATGTAGTTTTACGATTTTACACGTCATTACTCAGACTTTTGCCTATTAAAACAATTTTTTTTCGACTTTGTACGACTAGTGTGTGGTCTGGCGCTATAGTTTGTAGAATATGATGTCCGAGTTTAATTTTCGCATTCACATAAATCTCGAGCAGCTATTTTATAATTCGATCACGAAGAAATTCAGAAAAATTGAAGAAAATATAAATAAAGGAGACATAAATAATAAATCTATGCAATTCAGATTGAGTTTAAATTTCATCGATTTCCACGTGTGTTTAGTAAACTCGTAAAATTATATAAATTATTTCGTAGCAAGAAAAATTTAATTGTGTGTGTGTGTCCGATAAAAATAGTACATCAAAAATTAATCTTTTACAAAACAAAAGCTCAATCAATTTTATATGTGCGCGCGTCAATATTTTTCGTAAATATACGTAATTTTTTCACTAAAGCCTGTCTGGCCTTTTAGCGTCTTTTTCCACTGAATTTTTTCTGATTGCTTAGTGTCTTTCTTCACTGAAGCCCGTCTGAGTGCTTATCGTCTTTTTCCACTGAATTCTGTCTGACTACCTGACATTTTTTCCACTAAGTCCCGTTTGATCATCTTTTTCTCTGTTTCTAACTATGTACATTACGATATATTATTGGTCAAAAATATTAATGAAAAACAAGATACAGACAAATATGTTTTAAAAAACGAGATACTTGTCGCATTTTACAGCATCAAGAAGACATATATTGTAAACTTACATAAATTTAAAGTGTGCTTATATCTGTACACGTATTATCAAGATAGAATTGCCATTACTCTAAAATCGATCATATCAGGTTCGTGTAAATTACACGAACGGAAATCCGTTCATTAACGGTTCAATTTTCGCTTTTCGATCGATTTTCTGACGATTTTCTACCTCGTAGAAAAAAAAGAAAAGACATTGATGGTTCGATATTGCGTTATACAGCGCACGTTGTGCGCTGAAACATTCTGAAATATCGTATACCAAAGGCGAACAATTCAAACGGTAACAGGCTCTGTATTTCTCCGACAGAGATATAGAGTGAATGAAACTTTTCGTCAGGAGAGAGAGAGAAAAAGAGATGTAACAACATATCACTCGAGGTGTACTACTATCAGCGGAAGCATGCAAATAACGAAAAGTTGGCACACCGATCTCGATTACATGTGGCACGTGAATAATTTCCGAAATACCATCTCTTACTACGAAACAGATCGATAAAACATCTACCCGATATACATATGCAGAAAACTCATTTGTAGATTGGAATTCCGCGACGTAACTACGTGAAACAGACAACTACTAGAACAGGCAACTTTTGTGTAGCTAAGAGAGATATAAGACAATTTTGTAAAATATTTTATTTATATATGTATATATAATGTATGCTGTGATATATGCGCTGTATTAATAATTATTATATACATATACATAAATATACACATACATGTGTATATTTAGTTAAAGTTTTTGCTCGGTTAGTCGTCTTGTTGACTTTTTTGCATCTACGTTTTCATCTTATTTATTCTTATTTTCCATTTCTCCTTTTGTTTGCATTTTGTAGTAGTGGAATGAAAAGAAAATTGTTGATATTTATATTCTCCTACGACTATTCGTGTTTACTAAGATATTAAAAAAAAAAAAAAAAAAAAA